>WTSP01014836.1:34001-68830 GCA_025331215.1 Actenoides lindsayi | reverse complement strand
CTGAACAACCCCAACTCTCTCAGTCTGTCCCCATAGCAGAGGTGCTCCAGCCCTCTGATCATCCTGGTGGCCCTTCTCTGGACACGTTCCAGCACATCCAGAGCCTTCCTGGGACAGGGGCTCCAGAACTGGACGCAGTGCTCCAGGTTGGGTCTCACCAGAGTGGAGCAGAGGGGGAGAATCCCCTCCCTCGCCCTGCTGGCCACGCTTCTCTTGCTGCAGCCCAGGACACGATTGGCTTTCTGGGCTGCGAGAGCAACTGATGGCTCATGGTGAGCTGCTCATCCACCAGCGCTCCCAAGTCCTTCTCTTCAGGGCTGCTCTCCAGCCAGACGCTGCCCAGCCTCTATTGGTGCTCGGGATTGCTCCGACCCAGCTGGAGGACCTTGCATTTGGCCTTGTTGAACTTCATGAGGTTAACTTCATGAAAGTTAACTTCGATTTTCTTTCTTTCCCCAAGGGGCAGCGAGACCCTCGCTGGCCCTTCAAGAAGGGAGCTGCGTGTTGGGGCAGGGTGAGGTGGGGGTTGTTCTGGGGCTCTGCAGGAGAGCTGGGGCCACACAGCCACCCTGGGAGTGGATACCATGGCGGGCATGCTCCTGGCCTGTGCCCTGGGCACTGCTTCTCCGGGAGGAGTTTCTTTGGTGCCCGCTTCCCCCCTGAACACAGATATTTGCACCTTGGTATCAGAGCACCAGCTCTGATTAGGCCTGTTGATGATAGAGATGTCTTAATATAATAATAATAATAATAATAAAAATGTAGCCGTTAGCTTTCCAAAGGAGTGTCCAGCACATGGAACAAACACTCCTAATGTTTCTTTTATTAAAAGGCTTCTAATTTTGTGCTGATGTTTCCATCGCATTCTCTGTTATTTCCATTTCCCCGCTGTTCTCTGTATCTGTTGCTAGTCACCTACGGATGGTAGCTGAAGGGTTGGTTTGTTTCGTCTGCCTACTGTCTTCCCCGAGCTAGGGACTTGGGGTGTGAAAATGTCAGCCTAACTTTCCTTCCCCTAGCCCCTCATAAACTATTAATCCGGCAGTTCCGTAAACAGACAACTGGTGTTCGATGGTTGGGTTTTCCTGTGTCTATATATATATATATATAAAAAAAGCCTAAGGTCAATTAAAGCATTATTTTACATTTAGAAAAACAAGCAAATGCCGAAGACTCGTTTAAATCCAGGAAACTAAGCTCGCTTGGTTTAGTCAGCAAGTCTTTACTTGGCTTGACGTGGTCAAGCGCATAAATATGTATATCCAAAATTGCCTTGCGGGCAACAGGTAGTGCAGAGAGGTTCGTGTCTACTTGTGGGCAAAACTGCACTTTTCTTTGGACAGTCTAGGAGGAAAATAAATAAAAAAAAAAAAGCCCTCTTACGTAGATGACTTTTGCACTTTACTTGAACCTACTTCTGGAGAGGCAAACACTTTGTGGCCTGAAAGGCCGTGTGGGCTCCAGTCAGATATAACCTGGTAACATAACACTGGGAATCCTTAATGCTTGTTTAATTGGCCTGCTCCCTCTTTGGGGAAGATTTTATTTTCAAACACAGTGACAGTGAATGCAACTGTCCGCTCCGTTTATTTCACACTTGCCCCCTTTTTTATCCGTGTCTCCTGTAAGAGAGGTCTGGGCTTGTCAGAGACAGGGTGTGCTTTACAGTGCCCGTGTTGGAAGCACGGGGATCTTATTTTTTTGTACTGTTCTTTTCAGATGGGCAGTACCTCCCAGAGAAGGACAACTGGGAATAGCAGATGTAAATTGATGGGAGATGCAGCATTAAAAAGAAGAAGAAAGATCCTCTAATAAAACGTGAGTGTGGTTGACAAGTAAGGTTTTCTCTGCTTCTGACAGTCTGATTAGTTGGGTAGGATGAAGATTATTGCAAAGCAAAGAAAATCATGGCACAAGTGTGACCATGGTGCAGTAAAAGTTGTTTAAGTTCTGTCCTGATTAAATGTTGGCTTTGATTAACCATTATCAATGGGCACTTAGAAGACAATTGACACATGTCACTAGGTGTGTGAGTTCTAGGTTACAACTGTATTAGCAGATTTTAATCTTAAATGACAAAAGAAGTGTCATTAGAACGAAAGGTCCATCTCGGGAAAGAATGGGTAAGACTGTAGAGTGAAGTAAACCTACGTAGTGTTTTTACCCAGTTTATATTTAATCAGGAATTGAAATGAAGCGGCGAGTCAGTAGCATGCTGTAGGTTAGGAGACTGTTCTGGGGAATGCAAGCTGAAGGGAAACTACTGGCACTAAGAGCAGCCAGGTGGAACGAAAGGATGGTGCCTGCATTGAAGGGAATTTGCTGTAGTCTGTGGAGGATAATAAACATTAGGACAAATTTTAATAGGCCCCAAAATGGAAGAAAGATGAAAGAATGGACTAGTGGAGATACTTGAAGATATAATGTAGTCCCTAATGACTTTCTTCAAGCTATACATAGTAGTAATGTTTCAAATACCCATTTTATACCACTGGGATGGTTTTGAATCGTGCGCCAGGGTGGAATTTACCTGGAAAACCTTAAATGAAAACATTCTAACTTAAAAAAAAAAACCCCACCAAAACCCAAAGCAAAATCAGTCAGTCCCTTGGGACTACACCGCTTTATTTAGATGTGCCAGCCAGAGACAGCAGACCAGCTGATTTATAAAACTGGCAAAAATTAGTGCAAATTATCCAGGCTCCCTCTAAACGTCAGCGGAGTTGCACAACGGCTTTTAAGTAGGACTATCCACAATTTAGGATAACCAACCAATTTACCCCTTGAAGGCCGCTGATTTACAAATATGTGCAGAGGGAAAAAAAAAAGAGCCCTGTGTGCTTTAATTTATTATTTTTTTTTTGGCTCATTAATTTTAATAAGGCTCTTTCTGAAGAGCTCTATCGCCGCATTAAATGCCCTACCACTTCTCCGTAGTAACCGCTTTTGTCAGGGGTGGTGGAGTGTTCCTGGAAAATCTGCTCTCCGTCGTAGCGGGTGACAGGCGGTGTTTTCCAGGTGGGCTGAGCTCCACGTGAGGCAGGGGGAGCACCTGTTCTGCTCGGAGAATATCCCTGCGTTTTTAGAGGACGCGGTCGCTTGCTCTGCGCTGTACGCGGCGCTGAGAGTAAGCGGGAGGGTGAAGCCTCCTGAAAACGGTTTGCCTACAGACGGATGCAGGGAGGGTAGATGAAACGGGCAGGAATCAATAGCTTGTGGTTTGAGTGGGATAAATGGACGTTATTTGGGGGGGAAAGAGAGAGAGAGTGTCAAGTGCATGAAAGCGTTGTCGAATGATCTGCTTCCGAGGTGGTAAGTTGCTAAATCGAAAACTAGCACGCGCTGTGATTCTGCCACAGATAAAGCAAATGCTCTTTGAGGATATATAAATAGAACTGTTATGAGTAGGCAAGCAAGTGGGGTGATTCCTGACCTGTCACTCTGGCAGAATTAGAGAATTACTTTTCAGACCATAAGCTAGCCTAAGACAGAGTGAAAGGGAAAATGATTCAAAAAGAAATGGTGACAAAAATATGGAATCACAGAATGACAGGGGTTGGAAGGGGCCTGTAAAGATCACCTAGTCCAGCCTCCCTGCCAGAGCAGGATCACCCAGACCAGATCACAGGAACAAACTCGGGTGGCTTTTGAAAGTCTCCAGAGACAGAAATTCCACCACCTCTCTGGGCAGCCTGTTCCAGGCTCTGTTACCCTCACAGCAAAGAATTTTTTCCTCGTGTTGAGGTGGAACCTCCTTTTTTCCAGTTTATGGCCATTACCCCTCGTTCCTGTCACTGGGCATCGCTGAGCAGAGCGTGGCCCCATCTTCCTGACACCCACCCTTCAGATATTTATAAGCATTGATAAGATCCGGTAGGCAACAATTTAGGTAAATGTGACATGAACTTGTTCAGCAGACACAGAAAACAGTTAGGACAGGTGATGTGTTGCCCTACAAATTCTGGTGAAAAACTATCCAGAGCAGAGGGAAAAAATTGTTGTCACTAGCCAATGTGAACATAATGAACCACTGACCCGCAACCGAGTTCAAAGAGAGGTGGTGTGGTTGGTTTTCTGGTTTGGGTTGGTTTGGTTTTTGCTCTTCAGACCAAACCCAGAGCTCTGTAGTTTCTAAAGTTTGCCTGCTATGATGCCTTGGAGTTGATGCTTTTAAGCTCCTGTTCTCGCTTTGATGCTCTGAGATGTGTCTATAAGCAGTCGATGAGAAGGTAGCACTTCAGGAACTGGTCTGTGATCCCAGTCAGCACCCAGAAGAAGCATTAGAACAATCAGACAACCCCTTTTCATCCGTATGTACTTTAGAATGTCTTCGATAAGCCTGCGTACCCTCACCTTGAAGGCAGTTACATTTTCTGTTTCCGTAACTGGCACTGGGAAGGTGATTCTGTCTCTCAGTGCTATAATTATGAGTGATGGTCCTCTAATTCCCAGCCTATTTGCAACCAGTTTATAATACGTGCTTCCCCGTGTGCTGGTGCCATCTTCCTGCTTTAAATAGGTCTTTTTCCTCACCGACGTGTAGCTGCTGGACATATTTCTGAATGGAGCATATATTCACTTTCAGCTTTTTTCTTGGGTGACTGGATTAGCAAAAAATTAGACCTTATTTCCACAAGAGGCTCAGTTGAACAGGCTGCTTAATAGTACACAAGAGGATTATTAGTGGTTGTAAGTCCTAATTGAATTGGTATTTCATGGTTTCTAATATAGCAAATATCACTTACGGTTTTTTAAAGTATTTAAAAGCACTTGTCCTATACAGGGTAAATAAAACCCGTGCTTCAAACAGTTAACCGCTTTATTTTTCGCAGTATCTGAACTTTTCTAGCAGTGCATAAAATCTTTTGTGAGTTAGAAATTCAGGTCTGCTAGCCTTAAAAAAAAAAAATAAATAAAAATATTAGAAGAATGAGGTAGGCTTCCAAAGCTTTATTTCTAAATATGAGTAATAAATAAAAAGAAAACCACGCTTTCTTTGCAAAGTGTCTTTAGGAAGGATGGTGTTTAGGGTAAGCGTCCTCATCGGAAGCAGCAAATGCGAACAACTGGGAATTTGTCTGATGCCAAGTTACTTGGCTGCTTTTAGGAAGTTTACAGACTGCTTCCCCAGGTGGAGGAGCAGAAATCGCTGTGATTCACGGTGAAAAAAGCAGCTTGAGCTGAGAAAAAAACCAAACCCAAAACAACAAACCTGTGTCGCTGGGCATTTTATCATCTTCATATGACTGTTCCTTCCTTTTTGCCGTTGCTAATTAGTGACTGTTACTTAACAGTGCATTAAGCCAGGAAGCTTAATTCAGACCAATTTTGGAAGCTGTGAGAAAAGGAACCCAACATGAACCAATCAATTTGTGGAGTGAGAGTGTGGAGGACTAATGATTGTTAGAAATAGCTGGACTGTTTCACTGGCTGCTCACGAGGACTGGTAAAAGTATATAGGATTAGACTGCTCCTGCACAATTTTGTAGAAGAATGCAAAGAAGTATTTCTGAGCAGTGATGCCGGTTAGATGTTTGGCTGGCTTGTGTGGAGCGGTTGTGAAACTGCCTTTTCTGGGAATTAGTCATGGCAAGACTAGACAAGGAGTTGTGTGGAAGCCTCGGCCAAGAAGGGCAGACCTTTGCTTGGAATGAACTGCATGGCCCAGGACATCTTTTCCAACTTGTGACATCTTTGCTCTGACTTTATGTGAACTGCATTGCGTGGGTTGTGTTTTGTAAAGGGTTTCTCTCTTAAGTCACAGTGCCTCTTTCTGTGGTGCACCGGAGGGAAAAAAATGCCCATAGGGAGCTCTCCTGTGAACGGGGCGTGGGATGAACATTTTGGTCCTTGCAACTTGATTTGTTTGGTGCCGTGGCACAGGAGAGAGGTCTAATTGTGAGAATTGGGATCAGTGCTGATTTTCCCCTCCGTTAACATGAGCTGCAAAGTTAGATACGGTGCCTGATACACATGTGGCCATATGTACGTGTCTGAGAACAAAAATGAACTGTGGCCTTCTTTGGGACACAGGGAAATAAACATGGTCATTAAAGAGTCAGCACCGTTACCACGTAGTGAACCTTTACTCACTGTTCCCACCTATTGTTATTTGAAATATCCCATTTCCTGTTTTCAGTAACTGTTGCCAATGGCAGGATTCAGATCTCATTCACATCAGTGTAACTCTGGTAGCTTCGGAAGATCAGCAGCGAAAAGGAAATGAAAAGCAAGTGAGTAGGATGAAGTAATCCTGAGTTTGCACTGAAGTGCTCTGGGTTTAGTCACGGTGAGTGTCAGAACTCAGCCTGGTACATGGGAAACGAGGGAAAATGCAGTTTGCTGTGTAAACCCCAGGACAGACCCCATCGACACGCTCACGTTATCGTTGTTATTGCTATCGTGCACTAGGATGATAGCAGGAATAAAATAAGGTTATTTGCTCTGTAAGCATCTGAGATGAACGGGTATATATACATAGATACACACATAATAACTAGTTACTTGTTGATTCATGGGAGCTTCTTGGATCCTCACTATGAGGCTGTGAAGTTGTGAGAAATATATAAATGACTGTGTAAAAAAGCGTATTTTTTCCTGAGAGTTTATATTCTAGCCTGGTGAGAAAAAAATACAACAAAAAAACCCCAGCTTTTGTTCAAAGTGTGGGAGAAAGGATTTATTATCTGAATGCTATAATGAGGAAACAGAAACACAAAGGTAATTGGAGGATCAGACCCACAAAGATGCCTCTCAACTCTGTCATCTTTCTCTGCAGGGAAATTTATTGGAAATGTAAAATGCCTATAAAGCACTGTGAATCCTTGGCTAGTATTATCCCCGGGTCTTAGTTCCCTAACTATACAAAAAGGATACTACTTCCTTTCTTCAGCCTATGCCAAATGTAAGCTTTGGCCCAAAATCACAAAGAGAGATTATGGCAGAGCCAAGAAATGAACTGAGATCTTCTGAGTCCTAATCTGAACTTGTTATCATAAGCTCATCTTTCATTTGCTTTTGTATAACAACCAAAGTGTTAACCCTTTTCCTATACATTTACAACCTGATGGAGTTCTTATCTGTAGTGGTCGTTTCATTTCCTGATGGCAGTTTCACAAGCCTTTTAAAGCTTTTCCACTCTGTATTTTTTCTTATTTATTTATTTTCTGCAAGAGATAGGCAGCTTCCTTCAAGATTTCTCCAGCAAAGCTTGCCTGTCTTCTTAGGAGGTGTGTGCTCTGTGCTTTTTACCTGGTGCAGAAATCAAGTGTTATTATTTTTTTTTAATTACGTGGTGTTCTTCTCCCTCTTCCTTACCTGTCATTTTTACCTAATCCTTCTCTCTCAATAATATGTAGATGGTTTTTTTTAGAAGATGTCCTGGAAGATTTTTTGCCAAATGAAAATGTTTTGCATTAAATGAGCACTTTTTGGAGTTTAAAAGCCCCAGGCAACTTGCTATTTTCATTAAGTTAATATGCATACACAAAAGCCAAAATCTTTCTCTACAGGTCTTTTCCATTCTCTTGCAGTTTATGAAATTTATTCATATGGGGATTTTTTTTTTTAAATCTCATTTGGCATTCATTTGGAAATCATGGATTTCAGAGGCATAATAGAAGTCAAAAGTTGTGTTCTTTGAAATAAATATGTTGCATTGTTGTTCTAACTTGAATGAGAAAAATTTTAACTAGCTGATCCTTTTGGTATTGTCTGATTTAAGTGAAATTACACTTTTGTTTTATAGGATCCTGATGTTCCTTTGAGATAATTATGCCTACATATTGTAAATCTAATTTTAATAGAAGTAAGAAGTGCTTTCTCACTCTTTCTAAATGTCATTGTTAAGAATGTCTTTAGTACGGCAGGATCGTGAAGATTTTACCTGATTTTTTGGGGGGTCCTGTCCACCTGAAACCAAATCCATGAAAATGAATGTGGAAATAATGTGATCCAAAGCATTACGCACGTGAAAAGAATTAGCCACCCAGCCTACAAATGGGAGCTGCTAAACATTTGCACAGTGATAACCCAAACTATGCAATAGTCGAGCAAATTGAAGTCCAATGTCTACAGAAGCTGTCACGCTAGGAAAAAACCCTGAGATTTATACTTCTGTGCTTCTTATTATTCATTGTTTATGTTGTGATAACACCTACATGCAACAGCAATGCTGAATCCCATTGGGCTACACGTGGCAAGAACACACGCTGAACGACAGTCCCCATCCCAAAAAGATTAGTTAAACATGACTTTAATTAGGGCTGATTGCTCCCTTTACAGACTGTATTTCTGCTGCTAACTATTTCAAGATACAGCATATTAATTATGACTGCACTTTTCCCACTTTCATCAATAGCTGATGTCAGGGATGTCTTTAGGGGGAGGGATGTAACATGGCAGTTTCCCAGGATTAAAAGGGGTCCCAGCTTGGCCAAGTCATGTAGCGGTGGGAACGGAAAGGGGTGAGAAGGCAGTGCTGCCTGAGAGCCTCACAACCACAGCACTGCTGCTCGCTGGGGGTGCTCGGGGTCAGGGCGTTCCAACACTTTGTTTTTGATGAGAACTGCTAGACCCATGAGTTGACTTGGAGCCCTCATGGTACTAGCCAAGCTGTAAAGATAGATATATACACACAGGCAATCTCTGGCCTTCTGACAAGGGTGAGACAGACAAAAGGGGGTGAAAAGAAACGGCAGTATTCCCAATTGACAGGCTGGAAGATCTGAAACACTGCAAGTTTGTCTACACGGGGAGATTAGCATTGCAGTGAGATTCTTCAGTGGAAACGCTTCCTGCTAACTGACAAGCAGTATCTGTGTCCAGATGAACAGATGGCTTTTGCTTCACTGTGACTCATTACTGCTACACGGTGGGAATGTCCTCTGAAGTATGAGCTTTGGGGGTTTCTATCCTTTGCTCCTATGTGCTGGTGCTGGGCCCAAAGCATTGCAGAATTGCTCTCTAGCTTTTGGCCGATGTTCCTAGTATTATTTTTTTTTTTAGCAATGTAGGCAGAAACTGTTGAAAAGACCACGTTTCTTTTAAGGAGGTGGTGGCATAGTTTGGAAGGGCGTATGCCTAAACAGGATCACAGGGGAGAAGAAGTTGTAGAGGGGAAAAGGGGTAACTGGTCAGAGTGCGATGGAAAGCAGCGTGGGAAGGAAAGCATAAACATGTTGCCTATTGTAAAGTGCCCGGGAGAGAAAAAACTTCTCATCCGAGTGTTTAAAGACATGAGCACACAACGGTGCATGTGTACAGATAATTAAAATACCATCATTTCCCTGCCTCCATGTACTATGACTCAGAGCATGTTGTGTCCCTGTACGTTTGTAAAGTGTCAGACCGTGCCACAGTTGTTGCTTCACAGATTAAAATGACACAAATATCGAAAATTCAGAAAGTGCAATTAAATGTAAAGGAGCTCTTCTGGAGATTTTTCAGAAATAGAAAACACTGCTTGCTCAGGTAAAACTCCCTTTAATCCAGTAGCTTTCAATCTCCCCACATCCCCATGGGATGACAAGATGAGCCTTGTGGCATGCTTGGAAGGTTAATGAGTGTGGACTCTGAATGTAGTTTCAGGGTGAAAGACTTCGTACTGAAAATGTGTTCTGGAAAGTGTTTAAAAAGGGGCACTAGTCTGAGCACTTCTGTGAGTTACAACAATAGTTCTACACAGAGGATAAACATGATTTTTTTTTATTAGCTGCTGCCTGCGCCATTGAAATGAAGTGCTGTGAATATCAGCTGCACATAAATAGCTTCTGCAAACAGTAAACTCAGGTGTAACAAGCTGACTTCGTGAAGAGGTGCATTGTCAGACAGCTGCATTCAGCAACGACTCTTCCATCTGAGTACTCACTGGTGTAGTTTCAGATAGAGGGCACAGTACCAGCAGCTTAATCTGCACATTGCCGACGGGCAGGATACCTGCAACAACCTCTTCAACTGGAATAAGTGGTTGTGCTTGGCTCATCAGGGAAGGAGGTCTTTGCCAGGACTGTTAGTTAACCCTCAAGGTGCATCCCAGGGTCGATCTAATAGTGCCCCAAAACACAAACCACCCATCTCAAGCAGTCACCCAAAGCAAGGGTCCTTCCCAATCCATTCAGTGACTTCCTACAGTATTTCTGCGTTGCTTTATTACTATTGTTCTCAATCTCGAGACACATCCACGTTATCTGTCATCCATGCTTCCGTCTTGAAATGACATAGGGAACATTCTCTTTCATACCAGGAGGCTGAAGTAGGACAGAGTTAGATAAATACACAGTACCTGTAATTCTTTCATCCATCGTAATCTCGGTGGATGTACTTTTATTTCAGCACAGCTGCAATAATACAAACCACTTATATGAAATCTCTAGGGCAACAATCACTTTGTGAAATGACTTCTCTTGTGAAAATTCAATATGATGGCGACTCTCAGCGTGGTATTTAATTATTTGTAAAATACCTTTTTTTCTCTAGCTCCTCGAAAGTTCTGGATGTGCCTAACTGAATCTGATGCCCGCGCGCCTCTAAAAAATGTCCCAATATTTGATTTTAATTTTAAGACCTTTTTCCTGGAAGCAAGTGAACAGGTGAAAATCTGAGTTCCACTGGAAAAATAAATAGGCTGTCACTGCCTTTTTACGTTTGAGAAAATCCTCAAGTGGCAACCAAGATGCCTTTCAGGGACTCAAAAACTGGAAGCCCGAACCCACCAACACTAACACACTTGTGACATAAAAAAACACTGACTTTCAGAACAATGCCATGAATTTTAAGAAGCCTGGCAAATAATATTTAGGTTTTATTTAATTTATTCATCGGATGTTATTTTTTACTATTACAGGTGTCATCAACCATGCTAGATGTTTCACTGCATGCTTTCTGAGATCCTTGGGAATCTTTTCAGATTTTAATAGGATCTCAAGCAGATCAAAAATACAAAATTATGATCCTTCTGTTGACTTACATAGAGACTCCTCTGGTGTCTAATTTAGATTTCATTAGGCTAACATGATATCATTAATTAGGCATTTCACTTGATAAGAGAAAAGATTTTCTCATATCAAGAGAAAATCAATAGCTTTTTCTCAAGGGAACTCTGATAGATCTAATTTTCCTCGACTTTATGAAAATATTTGAATTTATATTGCATGGAGAATTATTATTAATATTTCCTTTCCTGACCTTGGCACGAGGAATAGGAACGTAATGAAATATAGCGATGGCACAAAGCTGGGAGATGTTGTCAATACAGAGATGGATTGTACTGTAATACCACAGAAAAAGAAATGGCCTTGAGGGCTGGGGTAGTACCAACGGGAAGAAAAAAACAGTATGAAATTCAGGGTCATGCACTTCTGTACCAACCCCAAGGATTTATTTTGTACTGCAGGAGATCATCAGTTAGACTTGTCAGAAGAAGGAATAGGCCATTTAATCACTGATCATGAGATCACCTGATCATGAGATCACCCACTTCAGTAGCAGGAATTTTAGCCAGTAACAGGAGGGTAAATGAAATCATGGGATGCAAAAGGCATTTCCAGAGATAGATGCTAACGTGCAAAGTCCTCAGTTAGATCATGCCTGGAATACTGTATCTAACTGTGGTCTTCCATATTGAGGAAATACACCGCATGGGAAAAGTAGCAGAGAAGGGTGATGTGGCCTGGAGACCTTTTGTGACGAGAGAGAGAAAATAAAACGTTATGCTCATTTAGCCAAGGACAGAACAGATGAGAGGGGATGTGGTTGTCTTCTGAATGAAGAAGAAAAAAATCAGAGAGGTAGAACTAGTTAATAAACGTGACAGGCAAAAGAAGAACTGTATAGAAAGTGGTGATGGAAAGGTCTAGTCTGGAAACTGGCATGTTTTATATTTTTGGTTTAGACTGGGAACAAGGATGTACATTAAATCTTGCGGTAGGGGTACAGGAACAAAAATCCCATTAATTAGCCATAAAAAAAAAAAAGGGGGAAGGTGACCCTACTGGATCAAGCCAATGGTATATCAAGGTTGGTATTCTCTCTTCAACCACGATAAAATTTATGCAGAAATGCCAGAAATTCAACTTCAGAACTTGTGGTAATGAAGGACTAGATTTGCATTCTCCCTGTAAAGTACCAAGGACAAAAGCCCAGTGACAATAATTTTAGTTGGGGAGAGTGTGTGAGCCTGTCCACTTTCTGCAGTCAGTTCCCTCTGTATTCCTTTAGCATCCAGAATTTTTGGGCTAGCGATGATCGATGTTGTATCTGCGCCTTAAAACAATCCTGTTTATAGACCTGTTGTCCATGAATTTGTCTAATCCCTTATTTGTTTCTTTAGTGTTAGTTTGTTGATCGTTGTGTTTTCTTTGATAACAGGGGTTTAGGCTTTATATCTAGGTAGGTCCCTTCTGATCATCTCACACGTTGCAGCTCTGAGCAGGAAGAAATCTCTACCTTTGCTAGACTTCTGTGTTTGCTTCTGTCACCTTTTACATCAGGAAAATCCTCAGCTATGTGACTCCCTTAAGATACGGTTAGCTTCTCAAGAGAAAAACAAGTTTCTGTAGCATAGAAACTAGTATTCTGATGGTATCACATGTTCTCTAGTCATCAAACGGTATTTGAAACAAATAGGCATGCATTCCCTATTTAAGATACATAGCAGACGTGTTTCAGCTTTTAAATGGGCTTTTTGCCTTTTGAAATGACCACTCCACTTGAGTTGTTAGTTCAGTTCTCTCAAACTCTATCAAAAAGCAAGGACCGGAGGTGATTGCCCAGCACCCGCATGTTACACAACACAGGAAAGGAAGGGAAGTTTAATGTCATTTGTAGTGCCATTGTTTAAGATGGTCCTTAAGATTGTGCTTGCCGGAGTTTCAGACAGTGGAGCTGGAGGCAGACCTGAGCCAGCCCTTACTCACCTCCAACACACCTTAGTCTTTCCGACTCTTTCTTGGGGGGTGGATATTCCATTGTCTGGCATCTTCTCTTCAACAGAACTGCTGGTGTGATCAGGGTGACTGGTCTGCACCGTCACTGGCATTTTGCCTGTGCATGCTGTATGTCCTTGGATGTCTTATTTCCTGTACAACATTACTTTTAGAGCCATAAATCTCATCCTTATTCTTTGTGAGATTCAGATAGTCATAAAGTATTCAGGAAATGCCTCTCTGGGAACCCCCAAATATTTGTTAAAGGCTTCTCTTTATTATTTTTTTTCCTCTTTCTTGCATTCTTCTTTTTTTTTTTTTTTTTTTTTCATTTGCACACATTACACAACACAGAAAAGGAAGGGAAGTTCAATGTTATTTACAGTGCTGTGCTTTAAAAGCCAGTCAAGACTGTCCTTGCAGGAGTTTCAGACAGTAGAGCCGGAGACAGATCTGAGCTGGCACTTACTCACCTCCAACTCACCTTAGTCTGCCAGTCACTCTTACGGGAGTGGATATTCCATTGTCTGGCATCTTCTCTTCCATAGGATTGCTGGTGTGATCAGGGTGACTGTTCTGCATCATCACTGGTGTCACTGCTTAATTTTTTCTGGAAAATATTTGCCTTCCTCTTTGGTCTGTAATATGTCGTATTCCTCAAACCAAAACTGTAAATACTTCCAGAAATAAGAGAAGGGTTGTCTGCTTTCAATTCTGTCAGTGGCTAAGTGTCTTTTGTTGCAGTAGTTTTAACAAGAAGTGTATTGAATTTATTGAACTGATTCACAACACACATTTATGACCATTATAGTGCCTGCTCTGCAGGGTCTTTCTCTTCAGAGATGGAAACGCATCGCTGTTGTTAAGAGCTGTATATGATGATTGCTTTTTCCCCATTTTATGGCCAACAGGAAATATGTTTAAACTCCAGAACAAGAAATAGACAATTCAGAAGAGGAATTGGAGCAGAAAAACCGGTTGCATAAATGATATGATTTTATACCATCGAGTAAATGTTAATAATCTGTAATGGCAAGTTCAGAATTCATTAAAAACTGCTAGCATATGATTTTATTTTATTTTTTTTTCCTCGAAGACAAGATGTAGTAGTTGAAATTCCATTTGTACTGGCAAAAGATCCATGTTTGCAATTGACATCCAGCGTTTCTGATAGGTGGTGGACTTGTACCTCATTGATGAGGCAATATTGAAGGAAATTCTAACCTTTTCCAGACATGCACAACCTTAGATCATAATCACAAGAAGGGAGGCGAGGCAGGACTTTGCATCTTTCAAAGTCTGTTCAATATCATTGCCTTTTAGTTGGTCAGTAAGTCTCATGAACTCTGCAGGTAAGCAGGGAAGGCTGGAGAATGTTTCTGAGCTTTCAGATTCAACAGTGCAACCTTGCTGTGTTCCAGCTCCCTCCCAGTATCACTGTGCCCTATCTCAGGCTGTGTTTTTGCTAGGAAAAGAACCTTGGCATGTGGCAGAAAGCCAGCAAACCCAGACTATAAAAAGTTCTAGTCTGAATGATCATGAATTAGGAAATGTAGGGCACAGAGGAACATGAACTCCTGTCTAGGCAGCAGAAAGTGGATTACTTGCTTATGGAGGTTGGTTGCTTATGACCTTGTTGGCTGTGGAAGTCATTAGGGAAGGCAAGACTTACGGACTGGTAAATCAAGAAAAACAATCAGGTATTGAGAATATCCTGAAGTAAGTGCAAAAATATTCACAGAATGACAGAATTGTTGGCAGGGACCTCTTGAGATCATCTTATCCAACCCCTCTACTCAAGCAGGGTCCATCAGAGCAGGTTGCTCAGGCCCATGTTCAGTTCAGTTCTGAATATCTCCACAAATGAAGACTCCACAACCTTTCTAAGCCACCTATGCCAGTCTTTGCCAACCAGTAAAAAAAATAGTGGTTTCTTTTGTTCATATTGAATTTCATGTTTTTCACTTCGTACCCGTTACCTCCTGTCCTGCCTGCCTTCCTCTTCTTTTCTCCCTCCTGTCAGGTCTTTATACACATTGACAAGGTCCCCCTGAGCCTTCTCTTCTACAGCCTGAACAGTCCCACCTCTCTCAGCACCTCCTCGTATGAAATCCGTTCCAGTCCCCGGTCATCTTCATGGCCCCGAAACACAAACACAAAAAGTCTGCAACGCGTGAAAAGATTTCTGTAAGACCTCTAGGAGGGCCTGCATTCCACACATCTTCACTTTAAAATATCAAACAATAGTGACAAGAAAGACAAACCTGAGAGCGTAATTATGGAGGAAGTACACGGCCTTGTAAAAATAATCTGAGAACTGCATCCTCATTGGCACGGTATGCTTGCAATTCCTTGGAGATGTTACAGGATAATATTACGACACAGTGAAACCCTCATGGAAGTGGAGAATATTAGGAAGAGTGTAATTTTTGTACATTTGTCACAGTTTAGGGGCAGGGCAGCCCGCTAGATCTGTAACGGACGGTCTCTATTACCCCCCCCCCTCCCTCCACAAAGGAAGGAATATACAAATCCAAAGTATACAAACCCAGCATCGAACCCAGCCCCCTGATGGCAGTTACGTCCCCGTCACCACTGGTGCTGTGGAGCAGGCACTGGGAGAGACACAGATTCAGCCCATGGGGTGTTCTCACTGCCAGCAGCAGCCGCTGCCTGTGCCAACAGCCGCTGCCTGCAGACAAAGCAGGGGGGAGAGGAGCTGACCTGGGAAGGGAAAACATCCAACAGAATCAGTGCTGTTCTCACTCAAACCAGGACAGCATTGTGAATGTTAGGGTCTGACCGCCGGTGTGTTTAATAGGCACAACACTGATGTTACTTAAGCTTCTGCAATTTGAAATCACAGAAGCACACCCCGTGTTCAGTAGCTTTTGGCAGATAGTAGAACAAGATATCTATTTTTTTTTTTTCCTGCTAAAAGATAAAGTAGCTATTTGACAGGGCACAGAAAACCACGTTGCTTGAGCAGCGAAATTATGAAATCTGCTGTTTTAAGTGGGCTGGAATTGTAAAATACTGCTTGTGTCACAAGGCAGATAACAGCACGATGATGTAGGGCGTGGAGGTTTCTCAGCCCGTATTTCATTTGAGGCCGAATGGTAAATTTACATTAACCACAATGGCTTTGCAAGCAGGTTTAATTTCTCACACGGTTTCCAAAATAATGTGTTTTGATGTCGGAGGAGAATCCTTGAGGCCTTAGCGTGTTCTTGCAGCGCCTGTTGCGGGAAGCAGTCTGGAGTTTTATTTTTAATACTCAGAATTGGGCTCTGGGCACAATATGGAGGCAATAGATAACCACAGTTGCTATAGAGTATTTAAGATACCCCCGTGAACTTTGGGGTTTTTTTTTTTTTGCCTGCTCCCTGCCCCAGATAAAGAGCTGGCATTGTTATTTATACGTCTGTACGGGACATTTGAGTCATTGTGATGTGGACTGTTGTGCCTCCTTGGCATGTTAAAAATATAAACCTGACGACGAATCAGGAAAATATTAGGAAGATGATGAAATCCTGTTCTAGGAGTCCTGCAGCTGGTGGTGTGTTTATTCTGCATCATTAGAGGGAGCATTTTAATTTGGCTTAGCAGTTGGTTTCTTTTTATGCGACCTTCACGCAGTGGTGAACTGTGCTAAAAGGTACTTGCAGCAAAAACGAGTAACACCAGTGTGGCGTTGGAAGGAAAGCTAATATTCATTTTTTTTCCTGTCTCCATATAGTTGTGTGAGCTTGTACGTGATATAACAGATACGCACGATAAGTAACAGCGTAGAAGCAGAGAAGGAAAAAAAAAAAAACAACTGTTCTAGGCTAGGCTGGGTGCCAGATATTAAGAGATTTTTTGCCTTACACTGATTTTAGGAGAAGCAGCATAAGATCATGTGCCATTTATAAATAACTGATGAGAGAGCGTGTAATAGGCCGTTACAACAAGGCACATACTTGCTTCAGCCGTAATGCCTGCGTGGAGTAGTTTTACTTTAGCTGTTAACGCTGACATCAGTCATGTCTAATTGTCATGGAAAGTTACTGGTCCAGGCACAAATCTCCTCACTCATCCTCGTTCTCATGATGATAATGTAGCTGGTGATACTTTACTCACCCATGTGGGAGAATTCTTGCCTGGGGGGTGGAATTTTGTGCAGACAGCAAGTTTGAGAGAGTTAAAAGAACAAGAGGTTTCCAGATGCCTTGAACTAAACTGAGTGGTTATTCCTAACCAGAAATGCTTAACTCCACTCCCTCAGCAAATCCCTTTCAAAATAGATATTTATTTTCAAACAAAACCAGTTGCCTTGTGAAACTGCTGGTTGGTTAGGGGGGAAAAAAAAATAAAAAAATGACCTAATGCTTCTGAATAAAATATCTGATCTCTTGTTGCCAAGGCTGAGTCACTTCCTGTTACAATAACAAGACTGTCATCAGCAAACTTCCCTAGCCACGCAGGGTAGTTTGCCAGTGTATGCATGGCTTTATTTGTCCATGTTGTTAGAAAGTTAGCCTTGAAGAACATACTGTACTAAATTTGGAGGCACCAGCTTTGTGTTCGTGGGCATCAGCGTCGGGTCTCGGTTGCGTTTATTCCTGGTAGCATAATCTCTGATTTTCTTTGTGCAGCATAATAATACCCATCCAGCTGTGTACAGTAATGTTGTAATTCCATCAAGGGATTCTGGACGCAATGTAACGTATTAATATCCCCAGAGCTTTCTCAACTGGAATGTGCAGGATCATAGTCAGCTGTTTCTTATTTACGGGAATGAGATTTGACAGATACCTGGAAGTTCATTCCACTTGCCACCGAACAGAAAACCATTAGTGGGTTTTTTTGACCGCGGTGAGTTTTAAAGCCACGTCGAAGTTACCTTTCCAGATGTGAAGGGGACAGTGGTTTCGGTCACATTTGAGCAAGACTGGTGCTCGCTCAGCTGTGCAGGCAGAGGTGGTCTGCTTTTGCTGCACTGCTGATTCAGCAGAGCAGGAATTCATTAGGGCTTTTACATAACAGGTTGGAATTCATTTCCTGGGCAAAATAAGTTGGCAAAAGCCCTTTCTGCAGTTAAAGCGGGATAGAAAATAAAAGCCCAATCCAATGTTTAGTTTCATCACTTCAACCTTCCCCCAGGTTTCAAATATTATTTGGGAGCAGTTCCTGGCAGCCTGGGTTCTGGATGATTCGTCAGATCTGTATGTGAATCCCAGCTACTGACTCACTCTGTGTGACATAAATAGCTGTTCTGAGCCTGTTAATCAGTGGTGGAGGGGGTGAGAGGGTATCTTATATGTTCTTTGGGCTTTTCATCCTCGTCTTCTGCCCTAAAAATCAAGTGTAATATCAGGTCCTCAAAATTAAATTAATTTTTTTGTGCCTCAGTTTCCCCCCACAGCAAAGTGAAATGATTAAACTTTTAACATTATTTGGTATGCATAGACAAGCAGAACTAGACACACTGAGAACTCTGGTCCTTTTGAGTAAACAGACTGGTCTCCTCAGGTTCTGATTTTGTTTTACTCTGTTTACTCTATTTAATATCTGTCCTGCAGGATCACTGATGCTAGTTCTGCTTGAGAGCCACGTGAGGAGTAGTCCTAGACAGCCTGCATTTCTTGTGCCCAAGTTCTTCAGCCAAATCCAGAGGAGTCCAACTGAATGAAAGTATTTTTGAAGTGCTACTCACAAGAGGAAGGATATCACACCGATCTGAAGTGTGTCAGTTTGGACATCCTTTTCATCCTCCCACTTTCCCAATCAAATTGTTACAAACATGGCACAGAATAAGGGTCCTGCTAATCTCTAGCCAAGCTTAATCCACAGTTTTCCTGCTTTCACATTCTTTACAAAAGAAAAGAAAAAAAATTAATCTTTTAGATTCCTTTATTTCTTTCTTTCTAGTTTAAAAAGAAAACAGAAAGTGTAAGTTGATAGGTTTAAGTTGAGCATGATGAATCTGGGATAAGTTACTATGCTCTGTTCTCTGCTAAACAGACACGTTATTGTGCAGGCTTGGATAAAGTCACTGATTATACTGTTTGGGCCATGAAAGCAAAATGTGTTGCAAGGGTTTGGGTGTCTGTAATTAAGCAGTTGTAAATGCTGTGGTTGGTGGCTAAGCAGCTGTTGAGATCACTGTCAGAATTTCACCACTGCAGAGGAGCTATCATGTGTTCTTCCATTGTTTCAGGATGGGAAAGAACAGTTGTTTGTATACGTTCCTTTTTTTCCCCTAAAAGAGAACAAATGTTGGCTGTAAACTGGACTTAACAGTGTTCCAGGCTATATCAGTGGGAAGGATTTGGGTTTGCCTGAGATTGTCTTTGTTTTCAGTGTAACGTACCAGATGCTGAGAGTATCTGTGCAAGCTAAAGGTTCATTTTTCCACGAGGCTTTGCTGCCGAGTACCTTGAACATTCATTCTGCGAGCGCAGCTTTCCCAGTCCCTGCACTGATTCACTCCCAGAATACCTCTGTGAATATAATTGAGCCCTAACTTTGGATATTAAGAATCTCATGCATTTTTTAAGAACACATATAATTTTAATACTGGATCCGAGCCTCTTAAGGCTGTCTTAAAATAAACCTCGCAGTTTGACGTGGGTAACTCTTTAGTATTGATGTGTAGACAGCAAAGAACTTTGCCACCAGCAAATTATATCAACTGCAGCAGGTCAGCCACTGATTGCCTGAAAATCCTCATACTTGTAGGTGAAACTATGGTGTAAGACCTTTGGCACTCCAACCTCCCGACTCGTATCTAGTTCAGGGAACGGTGAGTTCTCAGTTACAGGGAGTGGGAAGATGATGTCATTGAAAAGCTATTGCCCTGCTTTGATATTAGAAAATGTGTTCAGAGTTCTCTAGGGACCTCTAAAGGGCTGAAAAACTCTCCCTACCACAGTTGCTGTGGGATAGAGCCAATCTCTCAAAATTTCTTTAGCAGTTTTGGGTTGTGTTTTGTTTTTTTTTTTTTTCTTTTAACTAGAATTGCAAGTGAAAGACATTTAGGAAAAGAAGGCTGCCTCTTCCCTGTTTTCAGAAAGCACGTTGAAAACGAAGCTGGATGCATTCTTGTATCACTAACGCAAACAACGGCAGGCACAGAAAAATGCCAGAAGTGTGTGCGTGTGAATGTGCACTTGGAAGAAGGGGAGGGGAAGACAGGATGAAGCCCTTTGCAGAACAAAGTAGTAGGTGCCAATGATCGTGTTCGGAAGGCATGCCTTTCACTAGTCCCTAGGTGACAACTTATTAGCACTCACAATTTGAGAGCCGGGTTAATTTTTCTTTTCTGCATGCACAGTGTAGTTAAAAAATAAAAAACAAAAAATTAAAGAAAATAGAGTGAAAGGTCCTGGCCAGTTGCCAGTCCTCCTCCTCCGTGGATAAGGGGATGAGTGATGCAACACCGTGACTCTTTTTTCTTCTCACATCTTGCCTGTCACATGGGGAAGTGAACAATTGCTTAGCTTTTTCATGCCTACAAGCTGAGCTGGGCTTTGTTTTACTTGTTCTGATGACAGGCAGCTTCACACCGCTTCTAACTCTGTGCTCTTAGGGCCCAACCCAGCCCCTGGGATGTTTGAAATTTTAAATACGTCTGGGTCTGGGTTCTGGTGCTGGCCTATGCCTTTACAACAGGGCCATCACACTGAATCATGGAATCATTAAGGCTGGAAATCACCTTCAAAATCATCAAGTCCAACAGTCTACTAAACGTTATCACGACCACTAAACCATGTCCTGAAGTGTCACATCTGGATGGTTTTTGAACCCCTCCAGGGATGGTGATTCCACCCCCTCCCTGGGCAGCCTGTTCCAAGGCCTCATCACTCTCTCAGGAAAGAACTTTTCCCTACTATCCAACCTAAACCTCCCCTGGTGCAACTTCAGCCCATTTCCTCTCATCCTATCACTGGTTACCGGGGAGAAGTGACCAACCCCCACCTCACTCCAACCTCCCTTCAGATGGCTGTAGAGAGCAGTAAGGTCTCCCTTCAGCCTCCTCTTCTCCAGACTAAACAACCCCAGTTCCCTCAGCCCCTCCTCATGAGAAAAAATTTCCCCAGACCCTTCCCCAGTTTCACTGCCCTTCTCTGAACTTGCTCCAGCACCTCAGTGTCTTTTACCTGAAGTGCCTAAAACTGACCCCAGTGCTCAAGCTGTGGCCCCACCAGTGCCCAGTCCAGGGGCATGATCACTGCCCTGCTCCTGCTGGCCACACCATTCCTGATCCAGGCCAGGATGCCATTGGCCACCTGGGCACACTGCTGGCTCATGGTCAGCCAGGTGTCCACCAGCACCCCCAGGGCCTTTTCCTCCAGGCAGCTCTCCAGCCCCTCCTCCCCAAGCCTGGAGCATTGCCTGGGGCTAGTGTGACTCAAGTGCAGGACCAGTACCTGGCCTTGTTAAACCTCATCCCATTGACCTCAGCCTTCTAGAGCACCATAAGGTTTCAGAACAGGAACTGGAGCACATTTGACCCAAATATGATTTGATTTCTTTAAAAAGCAAAAGCGTAACGACCACTGATGTGGCAGCATCCACCTCTCTAACAGAGCAGGGCTTGCTTGGCTGCAAAGGTTTGAGATGCATATGGGAAGAAATGCCTTATACCATCTTCATGGTGGTAAACTGAGCAGTTGGAACACTTCAGTGGTTCTGGTGAAGTAAACTGAAGTCAAGAGAAGGCAGAAGTCGTTCACCCCTGGTACTGCACGTGCAGTTCACCTCCTGGGTCACAGGTAATAGCCGCTCAATTCCAGAGCACACAGCCAGGCCCTTGCTGGGAGGCTGGGCTGTAAGCACAGTCACCTCATCTCTCCCATGAAGGATTTTACCACCCACTACCTAACTAGTGTGTCTTCAAGGATTGTAGGGGTCAGGACAATGTGCCCCTCATCCAGTGACTACCAACTTCAATAAGAAGGAGAAGGGAAAAACTAAGTTTGCGAGCCACAGGAGACCCAAAGCAATCAGGTAACCGAGCCAGGAAAGTGACGGGGGAAGGAGGGGGCTGGTTCTCATCCAAAGCAGTAGACCACTGTGTTTCAGAACTGAACTGGTGTTTTACTCGAGACTACTGGTCAGTCTGTAAAACATTAAGTATTCGACACAAGACACCTTCAGAAACATCAGGACTCCACTTCTAAAGTGAGCTTAAAATGATTTAAAAATAGTGACTAGGTACTTTGGAGAACTGTCTCACGGGGGAGGTGGACAAAGTAAGAACCCTACTTTTCTGTGGCAAAGCAGTTGCTATAGTTTACATCAAAGGCTACCTTACACTGCAGAGTAAGATCCACAGCCGACCTGGGAACAGGTAGGAGGGTATGCATCCCCCCCCCCCCCTCAAAGCACAAATCTTCCTCCACAATTTATATCCACCCTTCGGAGGGAATTGTACTTGGCATTTCTACTACAGAGATCAGACACTAGGAAATTTCTGCCACAGCTTTAGAAACGTCCTGGAAAACAGAAGAGCTTGGAAAGGATGTCCCAGGGAAGTGCTGAGCAGGTCTCCATCCAGTGTCTGCACAACAGCAGCTGAGGAACCTGGTGAATGGTGTCTGCACTAACTATACACCCTGAAAAGCACTGCTCTGGGCTGCCCCTGGGAATTCCCTCATTTCCAATACCAACTGTAGGTGCTCTGAGCTACACCTCAAGCTACTTCAGGCACCTGGAAGGACACAGTGTAACCACCCCTTGCTTTGAATCTGGTGATAGCTAGAACCACTCTGAATTCAGGAGAAGAGGGAGGTGCAAGGCTGTCCAGCACTTAACAAGTTTACTTGGAAGCATTACAAAGATGTTATTTTCCACCAGTCTCAGGGCAAACAAACCCAAACACTTCAGGAGAGCAGGCACAGAAAAATAAAGACAAAGGCAGACATGTCCAAACCTGGGACTCTGGGATGATGAGTGACTTCATTTTAAAAAAACAAGAACAAAAAACAAAGAGTGATTTATAGTTACAAACAAACATTTTAAAGATACTTCATCCACAGTGTCTGGGTGTATTAATAGCTGTTAAGAGGGAAGAGATGAAGCTTGCTTACTTTTAGGGGTTTTCTGTGAAGAGACTACAAATTTCTTACTATACATTTACATAGATCTTGTCTGATCAAAGTAGATTCATCTGGTTATGTTTACACAGCTTCTACTTAGCTCATGTGTAAGAGCTCCCAACTGACCCCTCTCATCATGTATTAAACCCCAGCATCCTGGCAGATCCCTCAAACTCATTCTTCCCTTAGCTCTTCTAACTTTTGTAGTTAGTAACCCTCTCAGGAAAGGGACAATGACTTTGATATCTAGGTGATAGTCATTTTAGCTTCCTGAAGAGTAACTATGAATTGGAAAGACAGTATTGGCAGCACGCAGCAGCCGGTGCGAGAAGTCGGTAAGAAGGCCCAAAGCTATCAAGTTCACTGGAGGAAACATCTCCTCCTCTCTTTGGCCAAGCGTGCAAATTTGAGGTAATTCTAAACGAATGAGCAACAACAGCCCTTACAAGCAGCTGTCAGTGGCAACATCCTTGTCGTGTCAGAAGCGAGAGGTGCTCAGAGAAGACACCATGGTTTGTGCGCGAGCCCGATGCTCCTCTCAGGAAGAACTCGAGCCTGCAGGGACCAAGGCTGCAGATACAAGTGGTACTACCAAACCTGATGATGCCAGCTCTCCATGCTGACACAACACTGCTGTGGACTGGCAGTTCACCTCCACGTTCAAAGCTTTTCTCCAAGTACAACACACACACAGAGGTAAGCTCACTGACCTCGTCTTCCAGTCCTCCTCTGACTTGGAACGATTTTTGCGGGCGGTCCTTTGTTTTTCTTCTAGCCTCTTCTTTTCTTCACTAGCTAGATCTTGAAGGAATAAAAAGACACAAATAAAAATACAGAAGATGTTAAAGTGTAAGATAAGACAGGGCCATTACTCCATCTGACCCAGAAAATAAATAACAGACACAGTAAAAGTCGTCCATTTTGAAAGCCTTCTACGTAATAAGAGCTTCTGGTGTAGGCCAAGAGTGAAGCCAGGCCAGCTGTGGCACAAGATCAGCCAATGGAATCCCAGTCTTGAAGACTGCTAAACACGTTTATCTGTGGCCTAAGGACCCTGAAAATGTGTTTGAGTGACAGCAAATGTGAACATGGGGAGGTGGCATACCTGGCCTTTATTTCAGTAGGGAGAACGATTAAGGTATCTTGGATTCATTTCAGAAGCCTGACCAGCCACTTCTTTTCAAGGTTTGGGGTAAGTTGCTACTAGTACCTAGTTCCTGATCACCAGGGGTTTCGAATATTCATTTCCAAGCCACAAATAATTGTCTCTCTGCAGCATCCCTCCAATTTTTTTGTTAACACAGTAAGGTAGCACAGGTCATGATCCTAAACAAGCAGAGCAGCTACTTCTATTTGTCAGAAAGGATGGTGAAAAGGGGTGAGGAGGAAGTCAGACTAAGCAGCAGAGGAAGTGAAGAGCGATCTCTTTCATACCTGAATCCTCCACAAGTATTTCATAAGTATCTTAGAAGTAGTTGAGGAAACACTTTTTGGAAGACTATCAGCCTCAAGGGTCTGCTCAAGGGCACTTAGAGAGCTGGCAGAAGTGCTCACCAAGCCACTTTCCATCCTTTACCAGTAGTCCTGGCTAACTGGGGAGGTCCCAGTTAACTGGAAGTTAGCAAATATGATGCACATCTAAAGAAGGGATGGAAGGAGGATCCTGAGAACTACAGGCCTGTCAGTCTTACCTCAGTGCCTGACTCAAGGGGAAGGGTATGGAGCAGATCACCTTGAGTGCCATCATGGGGCATGCACAGGGCAACCAGGTGATCAAGCAGTCAGCCCATGGGTATATGAAGGTCAGGTCCTACTTGATTAATCTGATCTCCTATGACAAGGTGACCTGCTTAGTGAAAGAAGGGAAGGCTGTGGGTGTTGCCTACTTGGACTGTAGTAAAGCCTTTGACATCATTTCCCACAGCATTCTCCCTGAGAAACTGGCTTCTTGTGGCCCCTCGCTCCCAGGAGGACACTGAGGGGCTGGAGCATGTCCAAAGAAAAGCAACAGAGGTGGGGAGGGGTCTAGATCACAAGTCTGGTGAGGAGCAGCTGAGGGACCTGAGGTTACTTAGAGAAAAGGAGGCTGAGGGCAGACCTTATTGCTCCCTACAGCTGCCTGACAGGAGCTTGTGGCAAGGTGGGGGTTGGTGTCTTCTCCCACAAAACAAGCAATAGGACAAGAGGAAATGACTCCAAGTTGCACCAGGGGAGGCTCAGATAGGGTATTAGAAAGAAATTCCTTCACCAAAAGGGTTGCCAAGCCCTGGCACAGGCTGCCCAGGGCAGTGGCTGAGTCACCATCCCTGGAGATGGTGAAAAGGTGTGTAGGTGTGGTGCTGAGGGACGTGGCTTAGTGGTGGACGTGGCTGTGCCAGGTTAATAGTTGGACTCTATGATCTTAAAGGCGTTTTCCATCCTAAACAATACTGTGATTCTATGAGCTACACCAGTCACTTAGCAATCCTGAGAAAGCAAGAGCCCCCATGCTTTGAGTCTACGAAGCCAGTTGGTCTCCTTGAATATATAAAATGCCAAAGAAAAGGAGCCAAAGCAGTCCAGGGGAAGGCTATTCCACACCATATTGAAGTGTTGACCACCAAGTCAAGTGTCAGAAGACCAAAAGACACTTTTCACACTATGGCATCTACATTAAAAATCTCTGAGGTCTCCAAGAAGCACACTATTTCTACTCACTGCAAGTCTCATACTGTATCTTTAATTCCCTATCCTAGGACAACAGGAGTGTTCAACTCCCATTGAAGAATAATTTTGCCTCAAGGGTATTTTTTGGCATGCAGTTTCACTTAAATACTTCAGGCTGCATTTCTCAGCACTGACACAGCAAAATTCTCCTTCTGAACCAGGCTGATGGCAACAGAGAACTGAAAAGTTCACAGTGACTTTCTTTTGATGCTCAGAGGTTGTCTCCTTAGAATAGTTTGCAATTATAGGGCTTGACTGCAGTGCACAGAGAGGGTCTCAAGCTAAATAAAAACCACAGCATCGTGAAGTTTCAGATTCTTGCTTACATGGGAGAACATAAGTAGGTGGTGTGGTGGGTTCCTGGCCAGCAACTAAGCACCCACAAGCCACTTGTTCACTCCCATTCATCCCACTGGGTTAAGGGAGAGAATCAAAGGGCAAAAGTGAGGTAAAAGATAGTTTAATAAGTGAAGGGAAAGAAAAAAGGAGGAGAAAGTGATGAAATCACTTGCTACCTTCCACCAGCAGGCCTGCAACCAGCCAGCTTCCCAGCAACAACTACTTCCCCTGATACACAGGATTTACTGCTGAGCATGTTCTATGGTATGGAGTATCCATTTGGTCAGCTCAGGTCAGCTGTCCCGGCCGTGTCCCCCTCCAAGCCTCTTGCCAACCCCAGAAACAGAAAAGACTTTAACACTGTGCTGTTGTTCAGCAACATCTAACACTGAGGTGTTATCAACACCGTGTTGGTCACCAATCTAAAACACAGTGCTGTGTACCAGAGCATCATAAAATGGTTTGGGGTGGAAGGGACCTTAAAGATCATCTCATTCCAACCCCCCCTGCCATGGGCAGGGACACCTCCCACTAGAGCAGGTTGCTCAAGGCCCCATCCAACCTGACCTTGAACACTTCCAGGGATGGAGCATCCACAGCCTCTCTGGGCAACTTGTTCCAGTGTCTCACCACCCTCAGAGTGAAAAGCTTCTTCCTTATATCTAATATGAATCTACCCTCTCGCAGCATGAAAATGTTATGCTTTGTCCTGTCATTACACTGCCTGGTAAAGAGTCCCTCTCCATCTTCCCTGTAGGCCCTCTAAGTACTGGAAGGTCTCCTTGGAGCCTTCTCTTCTCTCCTCTCTGGGATAAACCACCAAGTCACTTCCCACAACCTACTGGTCACGTTTCTGATGCAGCCCAGGATATGGTTGGCCTTCTGGGCTGTGAGCACATATTGCTGGCTCATGACCATTTTTTGCATCCACCAATATCCCCCAAGACCTTCCCTGCAGAGCTGCTCTCAATCTACTCATGGACCAGTCTGTATTTTCCTTGGGATTGCCCTGCCCCAGGTCAGGACCTTGCACTTGGCCTCGTTGAACTTCATGAGGTTGGCATAGGCCCACCTCTCCAGCCTGTCAAGGTCCTTGTGGATGGATCCCTTCCCTTCAGTGTGTCCACCACACAGCTTGGTGTCATCCAGAAACTTGCTGAGGGTGACTCAATCCCACCGTTCATGTTGCTGACAAAAGATGTTAAATGGCACTGGCCTGAGGAACTCACTGACTTGAACGCAGCTTGTCACTGGGCTCCACTTGGAGACAAAGCCACTGACCACAGCTCTTTTGAGTGTGACCATCCAGCCAGTTCCTTAGCTACCAATTGGTCCGTCTGTCAAATCCACATCTCTCCAACTGAGAGACCAGGGTGTCATGCAGGACAGCACTGAATGCTTTGCACAAGTCCAGGTAGATGATGTCGTTTCCTCTTCCCTTATCCACTGATTAACCCCATAGCAGAGGGGCTGCTAGGAAGGGAATTACCCCCACCCCCAGCAGCACCAGTACAGATGGGTGACACCTTTCCCTGGAAGCACACCACAACCTGCAGAAGGCTGCAGTAAAGCTTTACCTGTCTCGCAGCATGAAGGAATGTACCTTTATGGGTAGTTAGTTACTCTACCAGTTCATCTAACAACTTCAGTGTGGAATTCACTTTTTTCCCGTCCCTCAGTTTTAAGAAAAAATAAAAATACTTTTTCCCATAGAAGGAATTACCTATTTCTCCATTTTCCATGGCTCTGATGTCTGGTCGTAGCCGGCAGTCAGTTTTGGGAATGACGCTCTCCATTTCTTTGTCCAACTCATTCAAAGCCATAGCAAAGCTAGTGAAATTATACATCTGCAATTCAGAGACAGGGACAAAAGGTGACTTGATGTCTCTAGCTGCTAAGTCTTGCTACAGAAGAAAGCTGCTGTCTGAAAACAAAGATGCAAGTGGTTTGTTATCCTTCAATCCCTCGAGATAGGAATACTCGAGATACCAGCAGAACTGCACTGTCAGGCAGCGTGGGGGAGATCCTTGCCATTTCTGTTTAAGGAGGCCAGTGTCCCGTTACCCAGTGAACTATTTCTCTCTCATCATCTTTTTTCAGTCCTATTGGTATTTGCCCTATCTCTGCAGAGAGATCATAGAACCACAGAATTATTATAGTTGGGAAGGACCTCTAGGATCATCAAGTCCAACCTTCAACCCAACATCTCCCTAACTACTAGACCACAGCCTCAAGTGCTACATCTACTCATTTTTTAAACACCTCCAGGGACGGTGACTCCACCACCAATCTGGGCAGCCTGTTGCATTGCCAACCACTCCCTCAGTAAAGAATTTCTTTCTAATATCCAATCTAAACCTCCCCTGACGCAACTTGAGGCCATTTCCTCTCGTCCTGTTGTTAGTAATTTGGGAGAAGAGACCAACAGCAGCCTCACCACAACCTCCTTTTAAGTAGTTGTAGAGTGCAATAAGGTCTCCTCCAGACTAAACAAGCCCAGTTCCCTCAGCCACTCTTTGTAAAACATATTTTCCAGATCTCTTGGCAGCCTTGTTGCCCTTCTCTGGACCCGCTCCAGCACCTCTAGGTTTCCTTCAAGACCCACTGACAGCACCTATTCTTGTTCCACTTCTTTGTCTTCCCAGCTGCAATATTACCTTTGTATCCACTGGCTCTCCAGCCCTTCACACACCAACTCATGCTACACAGGCTTTGCAAGTGTCTGTCCTCCCATAAAGCCCTTGGGAAGACATTTGTCACAAGGTGGAGAGAAGAGGCAGGGAAAGCCCCCATACTGTGAGCTACATAAAGCATCTCATTTTGCAGAGAAATTCCACTAACTCCAGAGTCATGCCTGTGGAAATTATCCCTCCAACCCTCCCATTACAGAGATTCAACTGTAGTGGGAAAGTTTGTTGCAATAAACAGGCAAATCCAGGCTTGTTAATGAAAAAGACACCCAAGGGATTTGCTTTGTGTTGATGATGCAGAATAACAAGATAGCAGACACTTTATAAGCAGAAGAGTAGCTGACCTGTGCTGAATTTGGAGGTCTTGGAGTTATCTTCCAAAGCAAAATACTTCCAGGGATAACATAGACACTCTCAGAATCTGGCAACGGCATCTCATCTGATTCCTCAGTATTGCCCACCTAAAGGCAGCACGCAAAACAAAACAGGAGGAGTTCTTTGGAGTGATGAACCTTTACACCCATCCATTCCAACACTGAAACTTACAGAAAAATTATTTCCTCGAGCAAAAGTAAATCATTTCAGCAACAACAAAACTGTTCTAGATGCTTGTCAAGAAGGGTAACAGCAATGACACAGCGTAACTATTCCCAGGGAAAGACTACCAATAGTTTCTTGCATCAACACCTTCACAGATACAATCTGGATGTTCAAGGGTTAAGAAATGTCAGTTTTTCCACCCCAGAGATGTCCCATTTCCTCAAGCACAAGCACATCCATACCTGATATTTAACTCCATTATTGCTTCATTAAAGTTAATGAATAAGTCACATTCCTCATCCCTCCACGTCCAAGAAATGCCAGCACATAATGCAAATGCTGTCTTCAGTTGGGGCACACCAGAAAGCCCTATGCTACTAGAGGAACCTTCCTTTCCATTGACCACTACACTGCTGAAATGCCAAACTGGAAATGTTAAATGTCCTAGATTAAATAAATACCCTAGATTACATAAATCTCCTAGATTAGCTAGATGTTCTGGGAAGAGTATTCTACAAAGGCTGAAAGCACAACCCGAGGAGCTGCAGCCACAGCTCAGCACCATGGCATGTGGGTTCCCCCCCCCCCCCATAAAGGAAAAAAGTCCACCCAGGGTTGCTAGGGCAGTACAGAATAACTGGTGGTCACAGTAGAACTCTCTCTAAATCACCACCCTTTTCATGCACAGCTTTAAAGCAGCTGGGTGCAGAGCTGCTGTGCCACACAAGCCCGTGTTACAAAACCAAATTAACACCAGCTAAATAATGAATATGGCTCTCCCAAGAAAACTCAGTGTCACTACTACAGCTAAAAATAGCAGAACACTTTGGAGATCACTGAAGAGCAAAGCTGAACTTAATGGCAACTAAAGCTTTAAGTGTTTTGGCTACGTGCCAATGGCTTTAATCCCGCTGCTAATAAGCTTTCCCTCTCTGGTAGTTGTATCAGATAATACAGACTGATGTTTTAGGGGAAAAAAGAAAACCCTGTCCTCAAACTGGACTCGGTTGTCCTCCAACATGATTAATGTGTTATGCCTCCAAGAAAATGAGGCAGTATTAAGGCTTCTGCTTCACCGTGGAGCACTCACGTAGAGTGCTTTTACTAATGACTAGGTGGCAACGTAACCAGAGCAGTGTGCAGAGCAGCTTCAGTCCCTCAGGTACTAAGAAGATAAACTGGGCTTTTAGCTGACTGCATCTGAACTGTGCTGGCAACCTGCCATTCTGCCCTTTAAAGGGCAGGGATCAATCTTTCACAAATTGGGAGTCTGAAGCAGAACAGAAAGATCTCCTTCTATGAAACCGAAGACAATTCAATACCAGCCTGACAAACTCCACAGCAACTTCTACAGAAAGGCTGAAGTGTACACAATCTGTGCCTTGTTGGACACATAACCTTTAAAATGTCTTAAATATTACAAAGAACTAGGCAAAAAGTGGATTTTCATGTATTCTTGCCACAAGGATCCATCCGTATTTCATGGTCGATGCTGCTCAGCCTCTCAGGATACTGGTGAGGGGGTAGCAATAGACTTTGCCAAAGCAAGACCTGTGGTGTCTGTAGATGTGTGAGGGCAGTTGCTGTTGCCTTACATTATGCTCTTCCATATATCTGCACTGAAAATTCCACAGGAAATGCTCATCGTGATTCAAAAAGGCTCTAGTTTAGTTGGAGCAGAATCATCCCGCTCTAACCCCAGGTCTACTGTAACTCTAATGTTGCTAAAATAGCCCCTTTTGCCTACACAAAGGCTCGTCTACCTCCCTGCAAAATTATTTTCCCTGCAGTTTTATTCCTATAAAAATCAAAGCAGGGAAGATGTGGGGCAATCTGCATTGAAGTGAGTCCCCTAAATGGAGGCAGAAGTGATTCTTCACTAGCAGCAATGCAGCATGCAGGAATAGCTGGAAAACAACTAAATAAACCTGAAAATTCTAATTAGGAGAAGTTTGAAAGGCCATGTACTTTCATGCCTGAATGAATCCTTCAGTACCACGAAGGGAGAAACCACATCCAAACATCCACGAGACTTGGCTCACCTAGATCTCCAAACCCATGAAGGATCTCAGCTCCTCAAGCACAACACAAGAGGGCAGTGGGAATACACATTCAACAGAGACTCCCTGCTTGGTAACCTGCATTACAGAGCTTTCAGCTTGCTACACAGAAACAGTTCTGGTAAATGAGTAGAAAAAGCACTGTTTTCTAGAGCCTGAGCAACGTTGCAGCTTAAGCTTTCTGCAACAGGATGCTTCATTTTGAAATGAAAAGCACAAATCATCTTAAACATTGTTGGAAAATGTGAAGTGGTAGCTGAACAAAGACACAGGGAGTGTTTTTCTTTTCTCCTTCTCCCCAGAGCTCACGGGGTCAGGCTTGAAGAGAAGCAGTAATCCCCAGTGCTTCAGCACTCTCCTGATGACAAGCACTGGAGCAACCTCAGATACAGCAACAAATCTGACCCAGCACAGGAACAACTGCTTTCAGAGCTCTCTCTCTCCATTAAATATAAAAGCTACCAACACCCAAAGCAACAAAAAATCTGGCTTCAGTCAAAAGGGAACAATCCCTGTTTTAAGCTATAATGTGAGTTGTTATTCTTCATCAAGCTGTATGTTGTCACCATCACCATTCACCTTAAACAAAAAGAGTACCATTGACCAAAAATCTGGAAGAATTAAGAATGAGGGGAAAAAACCCAAACGAACAACCAAACAAAAGCAATTGTGGAGGGAAAAAACCCCAACAAAAAGCATTTCTATAGCCATGAGAATTTAAAAGAAAACGATACAAGAATCCCTTGTAGAAGCTGGAAAATATGATCTATCAAGATGAGAAACTAGTCTATCCTGCCTCTAGGAGTCCAAATCCTCCTGTAAGAATATATATTATCATATATAATCAGAATCATGGTCCTACTCATGGATATGCTACTTCCCAAGTGACCTGGGAGGAAGAGGCAGGTAATGAACCACCCAGTATTAAGATCACTCCAAGTTTTGGGACATTTGAATACAAATCCTTGCAAAGGAAAGCATTTTATCCCTTAATGCTGACACTCATCCAATCCGTTTTGTGTCCTGCGAGGAAAGAGAGAATAAGTGTACAGAAATCTTAAGGCTCTTAAATACCACTAAAAGCTGTTGTCTCAGGCTTTTGAGATACTGCTTCTTGATGTGATTAATACCTGTTTACTGCTTTTCTTCTCTTCTGCATTTTTCTTGTCATTTTTTTTGTAAGCTTCGAATGTAGCTGGGTCAACACTGTACAAACACTCAGTCCACTTCCCGTACAGAGCACAAAGTTTCTTTTTGCTATCAAAAAAAAAAAAAAAGGACAGTTTACAAAGGAGCTTAGGGGGAGTCATTTCAGGCAAAACTATCTGCAAAAAGAGCTTTTGAGAGCAACCCTTACAAGCCCATTGCGGGTGTCACCATCGCCACGATCCGTCACCTCGCTGGTGCGGGCTGGTGCCCTCGGCAGCCCACGTTAAAGGCATGATGTGCTAAAGCTGCCAGCAGAACCAGAGGGCTGCTGTTTGTGCCCTGTTACCTTTTGTCCTGAATGTAGCCTTCAACTTTGTGCAACTCCTTCCCGAAGAGGCCGCAGGGCTTGAAGCTGAGGACACACTTCTCACCAGTTCTAAAGGCGGAACAAGAGGGCACTAATTACTTTCAAATGCTTTCCCCTCTTCAGACCTGCAAGGGAAAGCACTCACACTCTTAACTTACTTATGGTTAGTTATTTCCACGTTTCCATACTGCTCAATCCAAAGTTTGCCCACGATGATGTTATGCACACAGCACGTCGGGTTTGTCCATGTGTAGGCTTCGTTGTGTCTAAGGGAGGGGAATAAAGATTAAAGTATCATAGCTTCGGGCCGGATGCTGCTCCTGCAACAAGCCATCAGCTACAGATCACACCAAGGCTTGAAATGGGCATGGCACTAAGTTAGGAAGCCTGTTAACCTAAGGCTAGTGATTTTCCTAACTCCTTAAAACAGGGACTTCAGCATAGTCACTGTTAGCACTGAATGAGGTGGGGAAAGCCAACAGAGCTCAAGCAGGCCAGTGCTAGGAGGACTGGTGTCCAGGCATCTGCAGATCATACAGACAAGCCCCATCTGCTGCTACTATTACTATGCAGGATATCAGGAGAAAAAGGTGGAAGTTCCTTTCCCCTCCTTGTCCCCTCTTCCCCCCAAAGTGATCTACCATCAAACACCAGGATGTGGGTAGTAGACATGTCCATTCCTAAGCCATAAGACTGAAGTGCACAGTAATCATTGTGGATGCAGCCAGTGCTCCTATGCAATTATTACTCATCAACTTACTCAAGCAGCTCCAAAGTCATTGTGCCTTTCGGTTCCGCCTCCACACTCTTGCCCCAGAATTTGAGTTTAGGATAAATTGATCCATGAAAGACAAAATCATTATTTAAACCTTCAGCATAGAAAGCACTGATGGGTGGATGATGGCTGACTTGCTCCGAGAGAAGTCTAAACCCCAGGTCATCTCTGCAAAATAAAGAAAACCAAAAGCATCTATCTACATATCAAGCACAGTGAAGTTACAGCTCTTCTCCAAGGTGAAACAGAGTTGGACCCATGCACCGTTGCCATACTCAGTGCAGGAGTTAATTAAAACCCTCAGATGAAACAAAAAGAGATCAACTAATACATAGAACATCCTAGTTCTAAATAACTGAGGACATAATGTGAAAAGGTAAAAAAATACTGAAATCTGATCAGCCAATATGTTTATTTTTGATAGAGAAGTCTTTCTTAAAACTTTTGCATAAACACAGGCCAAAACCTCACACGAGGGGGAAAATCTGCCCTAAGTGCAGCTGCAGACTAATAGACTAACATGGTTATTTGTACTCTGGACATCATATAATAAGTGTTACAATTCTATGTAGCACAATGCTTTTAATTCAGGAAAAAAAAAGTAATTTTAAACTTGCTAATTTTCATTTGCCAACTCCAAGTTGAAAAATTAAGTAGTTTAATCCCTGGAAGATGCATTGCTGAACACCAACACACACGGCAAGCACCTCCAGCAGCTGCTGGGAGAATGAGTGGAATCTTACAAGCGGAAGAGCAGTCTGCAAGCCACCCGACAAGTATAACCATAGAATCACAGCATGGTAGGGGTTGGAAGGGACCTCTGGAGATCGAGTCCAACTCCCCTGCCAGAGCAGGGTCACCCAGGGCAGTGCACACAGGAACAGATCCAGGAGGGTTTGGAAAGTCTCCAGAGAAGGAGACTCCACAACTTCCCTGGGCAGCCTGGGCCAGGCTCTGTCACTCTCACAGGGAAGAAGTTTTTCCTCCTGTTGAGGTGGAACTGCCTGTGTTTCCCCTCGTGATCATTGCCTCTTGTCCTATCCCAGAGCACCACTGAAAAGAGCCTGGTTCCTTCCACTTGACACCCACCCTGCAGATATTTGTAACCATTCCTAAGGTCCCCTCTCAGGCTTCTCTTCTCCAGGCTAAACAGCCCCAGGGCTCTCAGCCTTTCCTCATCAGAGAGATCTTCCAG
>WTSP01014836.1:3976-29122 GCA_025331215.1 Actenoides lindsayi | reverse complement strand
AAGAACCAGCAGAATAGCTAGCAGATGTCTCCTAAAGAAGGTATAAACAAGGCAAAAGAGCAGTCAGATTTTCCTTTAACTTTATAGGGCGGTTTACAAGTTCATTAAACAGGACTTCTGAGCAGGGCAGCCCTTGCTTGAAGGATTGTTTAAGTTGGAACATTCTTGGTTTCCTGCTCAACTGACTCACTTGTAAGATGCTCTGTAATGACATCATCAGCCACCGAACAGTTAACAAAACCTTTGGATTGTACAAACCCATGTCGTTTAAATGGTTCTTGAACTTTCATGTGTGGGTAATGATTATGCACATAACTGCAGGCATGCTGAAAGCTCTTTGTAACGTGCTGAAGAAAAATACCACTGACATCATTCAAAGCTGTCACTTTTTTATTCTTCTAATACAGATATTATAGCTGGTTAGATTTTAATGATCTGTCTGTAGAGTTGCCTAAAGCCATTTCTTTTCCATCTGTTTACTGAAACTACATAAGCAGTTCATGTGATGTTTTAGAGATTTATCCAAGTTTAGGTATTACCTGTGTTCCTCCTGGAAAGCAAGGGCTGGCATTACTGTGAGTTTTACCTCTTGTCATACTGTTTAAAAAAGAAAAAAAAGGTTTTGCTTATTCTACAATGGGACTAATTTTTCTCTTGTTCTATTGAAGAGTTTTAGCTGCAGAAAGCCTTTCGTAATCAATGAAAACTTTACAGTAGACCCCAATGAACTTCTCATTGACTCAGTAATACACTTTCATCCCTGGGCTAATACTAGACATCTGGAAGTTGTCTAGTACACAGGCAATTCTCATGTAACCCATCATATGGAATAATCAGAATGCTTTGACACAATCGTAAAGGATATGGGATAAATTGGCAAAAGGACTGTTCTGCACGGGGAAAAAAAAAAAAGTTAAAAAATCAAACCTTTGACACTCTGTGTCCTGCATGAAACCATACAGACCATTTCCAGAGTCTCTCTACCACACACTGACTTGAGGATATCTGTACCTACCCCTCATCATCTGAGATCACTGATACAGCTGCCCTTTCCTCACAGAACAAGAATGCTGGCTCCGCTGTCTTAGTTAAAATAGAGAGATTCCTGTCTTTTTCCAAGCCCGCTAGAACAGTCAAGATCAGCTGGAATTATTATTCCCTCCTATTAAATATGAGAGTGTTGTTAAATGGTGCATGCAAACAGTATCTGTGTAACAACACAGGCGTAGCTGTTTTCCATTCAGTGTTCTGAATGACTAAATTAGCGTTCTGTAGCTGAACAGAGATGGGATTTTTGAAGAAAGGCTTAAGACCTACTTGAAGAAATATTTAACAGGATAGGCTATATCTCTTAATCTTCATATTCTTCCTGGAGCTGCTGTGCTCCCGTGATGGAAATTGGCCTGGAATCTCTGCAAATGCAACGGTAACGTTTGGTGTGCGGTTTGTAAACTCGTTTGTTATGTCAGTTAATCCTTTCTAATGCTGCTGCTGATCTTAAAAGACGTCATTTCTCCCTTCCAGAATAAATACTTCTAAGGTATTGGCAGTCCCAGCTTTTTAAAAAAATCTGTTGAAATCTTGTAAGGAATTAGACTACATCTCTAGGAAAAAAAAAAAACAACCAAGCAAACCATGCTCCCTGTAGCTAAAAAATTAGCAAACGACTTGATGTTTACACAAACAAAGTAAGTCTGATTTGACAATGGTGTTGCATGTCAGCATTTAGGTTTTCTTACATATTATAACAAGGAAGGTTTTTAGCTGCCATGAGGACAACTATGTGTGTTATCTATGTGTGTTATCAATAAAAGCACCTTAAGTCCCAAAGTAACATCGGTCTGGATCAGCTAAGGTCTGGGTTTTTTGCTCTTTCCCTCTTTTCCCTGCTTAACATAAGGTAGCAGCTTCTGGGTGATTAAGAAGTTGTTGGTTTTTTTAAATAGATCGTGTTTGCTTACTTATTATTGTGAGTTGTCCTGTCCAGCTGGAAATTTTTCATGGCCAGCAATATCTGAATGGCTGATTTACTTGGTAAAATAATTTCCAGTGGCATCAACATAGGCTGCGGGCCTAAATATAGAGAGCCACGTACCATGTGCTCTGATCTTTTAGACAAATGCACATGATATATCCATGTTAGGTGACATCCTCCATAGGATAAAGTGTTGTGGGATGTCAACTGTGAATGCAGCAAAGAGTAAGCTTATGTAACATGGACTGAGGAAGACAATTCTTAGAAATTCATTGCTCTCTGCACATCTCCTCATAACTGTACGGTAAATTAATGCTCACTGTCACTTCTTTCAATCAGCAAAAGCTGATCAAGGAAAATAAGCTGTCATATTTCTGATTCTTTTCAGTGTGAAATTGAAAACATTCCTCAAGCTAATAAACTCGAGTCTAGCACTGCTGGTATGTGCTTGACTTTTTCAAACCATATACTTCAAAGCGTAGAAGCCAGATAAGCTAACAGCTCATTCAGTGGAGTTATTGTGTTGGAGGAAGCATGTCTATCAAATGCTTGCTTTACAAATTTGAATAGATGTCATTGTTCTCAGTAATGTCACCCACTCTATGGCTGCAGGCATTGTGTGAGCAGAGGGAATGTGAAGCATTTTTTTTTTTTTTTAATTTTATTTTGTTCTATTCAGAGGTGCTGCTTTGCAGAGAAATCAACCATTCTTTCTCTGGATCTCCTTTGTCACAATGAAGATGCAAGAAGCGCTAGGGAAGCTGAGTAGATAGTTGGCCAAAATGTTGAAGAGCGAGCTGATGGTTTAGCTGCATGGTCTTCAGAGTAGATTAATCCAAGAGGAAGAAAAGAAAGATGCCATGGCAAATGTTGCTTCTCGTTTGCAGAGAAACTGGTCCAGAAGGCAGTGTTAACATTTTTGGGAACTACTGATGAATGTATCTTTGTTCTTGTTGCTTACCAAGTGAAAGTACAGATCACAGAGTGGCTGGCTTCTGTTCCTCTGCGGTGCGCAGCGGGGTCGGTGTGTTACAGACATCTGCACAGTGCTGCAATCCACTGGTGAGATGAACACCAACAGCCCCAGTACATTCTTTCTCGCAGTTACACCAATACAATCTGTTTATTTCAGCACTGAGTGAATTCTTCTGGTTATTTATAGATCCTCCTGGGTTTGTGTCAGTGGGGTGAAAGTGAAGCTGCATTAACAGGCGGTGCCCTCCAGAGAGGTCTGTTGGCTGGCACTTGTCCACTGGCTGTCTAAAAGTCACAGCAGAGAAGTGCTTCTCGCATCTTTGCTACCACAGAGCAAATGCTCCACAGGGTTTGGGCCAGCAGTGAGAGACCTCAACCACAGACTGGAAGAAGAACTTTGACACAGGGTTCTGTTTTTCCCCCCCCAGGAGGGAAGTAACCTGTTTCTCTGATATGTATGATTTGGAGGAAGTGTGTTTTTTTGCCTGGTGTTCTTGAGAAAGGCACGGGGAGGGAAATAGCAAGTTATATGTAATGGGCAGGACGTTGCTTTATCCAGAGAAAAGCCAAAGTGCAAGACAATAGTTGCTTTATACAGCTGCAGAGTCTGTTATTGCTCCCTCATCTGACTTGCCCCAAACATTTCTACCAGACTGTGCTGGGTTTCTGTCAATGCCTTCAGTCCTACATGGCTCCATTACAGTTGCTCAGGGATTCCCAGCGTTGGCTAAGGAAATCAGATGGACAGGAACTGAATGGAAGCTTTCTAGGGAGTGAAAGGATAGAAAAGTAATTTTGTAGGTTGGCTGAGCTCTTGATGAGAAGTTTAACGCCGCTGTGGTTTAATTGTATTGCTAATGATGCATCAGGGTGTTCGAGCATTTTGGTAGGAGTCTCTTGGCTATTATTTAAATCTAAGGGAGTAAAAAGGTGTCTTTGAAAATCTCTGTATTTTAGAGAGGTTTAGCAGCCCGTCCTGATTCTTATTTTCATGAATGCTTTTTTTTACACACTGTGGTCAAATAAAAGACTCCTGATGTTGTCATAATTTATTTATATTCTCCTTTTCTGTTCTTGACAGGGCTTTGCTCAGGCACAGTGCCATCTTGTACTGCTTTTGAGCATGTCACAGTTTTGCTTCTAGTTCAGACGCTAGCTTGAGGAATATGAGTTTGTGTTCCTTGGCTCGTGGAATAAACGAAATCAGACCTGTCATCTCTAGCCTGTGAATGTTTTGGTTTATATCTTGTACCATCTTGTCTTTGTTAGAGAGCCCAATGTGCTTTTTAAGGCTATCCGTGAGTAATTAATGAAGGGCCAAGTAGCAAAGGTCAGCTCTCAGAAAAGGGAAGCAGATAGGGACCAGAGTCTGCTGAGGATGTGCCCCTCTGCTGCACAGGAACGTACGACAATGCTCCTTGAGTGCAGGTGCTTAATCCTTTAGCTCCTCTAACCAAAAATGATCTAGAATTTTCAGATTGGTGCTGTAATTTCTATCAGTCTACCTAAGAATAGATTCTTGCGTACAAAGACAAACCCTTATGAGAGGTCCAAAACTTCCTGAGAATAAATTCCTTTGGGTGAGCATTGAGTTTTAGTGTGTTTTTTCGCTGTGGTTTCAGTAATTGCTTCTCTTCTGTTATTTGTTTTGCATTTCACCTTCCTTGTCTCTGTAATGTTTTTGTGTGTTTCTGCGACATCTCTCAACTGCTCCATCTCTACAAGTGTTTCAGAGGAGACTGTAGCAGTGCCTAAAAGATGTTGTTCTCCTGATCTCTTAACCCACACATTTTTATCCTCTCCAAGGAAGATCATTTCCAGATGACAGCTCACTTCTTGTTTATTGTGGTTGCACATAGATGACCTTTACCTCTCTTGTCACGTAGCTGTTAAATTTCAAGCTATAACATCATGGTTTCCTTGCTACAGAAGTGGACAACCTTATTAGTTCCTTTTGCAGTGCTAGAAGAGTACATCAAATCCATTGCTGAAATAATTCTGTGCGATTTCGAGCCCAAAAGACAAAAGACATTTCAGTCGCAACTGTTTCAGCTGGGGTAGTTGAGTGCCTGTTTAGTTGCAACTTGCTTTAACTCAAGCTTGAGTTGAAAGGTTGTCAGGAATAAGGATTCCTGGAATATTACTGCACTACTGGAGGGATTACTATCTCAGTACTACTATAAATAAGAACGTATTACTTCTGCATATTACTTAACTGTTTTCACTGTAGTAGATGACCACCACTATTAATAGCCTTTTGGGCATGGGAATAAACTTTTTCAAGAGAAGATATGAAGCAAAATATTTATTCATGTTTCTTTTTAATTTGGAGATTCTGTTTTTAGGGGGAATTTCTATTTTTATAAAATATGTGCTTTCAAACTAAGGATGACCTCTTCATTGGTTTCTCCATTTAGCACTGTGCCTGATTTAAGACCTTTTTCTCTTTTAGGGTCCAAAGCAGGGGAGTTGACCTGAGAAATCTGAAGGGCTGTCCACAAAAATCACTGTATATATATCAAAACCAACAATTTTTCACATAAGATTCCTGAAAGACAGAGGACTCATCCTAATACCGTTGATATTTAATTGCCTCGAGGGACAGCAGCAACAGAGGATACTCTTTTCGTCTGACAATTAAAGGTAATTACTACCAATTGAATAAGAGTTTCCATCTCAAATTACTAGAAAAAAAAATAGAGCCAGTCTTCAGTATATTAGTTTCAGTTTCTGTTGTTCCGTTTCCCTATTTCACTACAGTTGCTATGTCAGCATAACAGTTCTATGGTGATATGAGGATGTGGAATAGAAACTTGGAACATCCCTATTTATAGAAGACTGTAGCTTTGGTCTAGTTTGGTCATTATTGTTTAGACAGTAGCAAGAAACTGCTTCATGGGAAGCTTCAGCATCAGTAAATGTTTTTAATCACAGAAACATATTTTCTGTATCTTTGTGCTGCCTAGTCTCTGATGTTAGAAATTGTTTTCTGTCACATTCCTGAAAAGATTGGGTTTTTTGACAGCCTAAAACTTCAGTTAGAGAGTTTTATTATATACTATTTACACTGTGATATTAACTCTTTTCATTGCTGACTTCTCATGATAACAAGGATGTGGTCACTAAGGGGTGATACACATCCCATAATTTGAAGTCCACAGCATAAATGTCTGCAGCTGGCTGGCTGGGTGAGTTCTCTTTAAAGTCAATGGAGAGGTAGAGGCATTTCTAGAGGGTACTAACTCGAATATATTTATAGATGTTTCCTTCAGGAAAAGGAAGTGTGGCATCCTATGCTCCACTGACTATGTTTGCTAGATACCCATTGACTCCATTAAGCCTGGGAAATTGGACTCTACATCCTGAATTGCAGAAGACTAATGAGTCTTATCCAGAAAAGTACATGCAAATCACAGAGATGATTAGAACAATCTGCAAGAATATTATGTGATACTAATTTGCAAATTATATAGGCCCATGATTAGGCCATTTGGCTGTTTCAGACTGCTGGCCAGTGAGGAAGAAAGGACAATATATACTTTGCACAGCTGGAGCAATATGCTCGTGTGGATGCTGTGATGGTGAAGATGAGACAGGATCTTATGAAAATTATGTAAATCATGATGCAGATAATTCTCCATCGCAGGAAAGCTTTTAGAGACCTCTGTGTTATATGAGATGATAAGCATGTACCTGCTGGCAGAAGAATACTGAATTAGGGACTCATAAGAAAAATATAATCTGAAAATCAGAAAAGATGAGTTTAAATAATAATAAAAAACCAAAACAAAACAACAAACAAATTAAGAAGTTGGTATGCAGACAAAAATACACTGAGAATAAGACAGATTAAGGTGAACCAAGATGATGTTACTGCCCTTGGAAAGTCCAGATGATACTGGGTTCCCACTGGATGACCCTAAAATGAGAAACAGCTCAGTTAGTTTGAAAACTAGATATTTTGCTCAGTTTTCAAAAGAATTTTTCCATGTTCAAATTTATGGGTACATTGACCAGGCTCAAGACCAAGACAATGCTCTAAGTGGACTTTTCAGTAGGTGATCTTCATAGTAAATGGTCATTTCTCTTTCCCTCCCCTTGTTTGGTTTTTTTTTATCTCCTTGTGATTTGGTTCTTCCCTTCAGCTACTTGTCTATAATTATAGCAAAAATTATTCAGAAATTTTGAAAGGAAGCTCAGGAACATCACCACAGCTCAACAGTGACAGCTTGATCCATAAATCAGTGACTACCAAAAAGGACATCTCATTCATTCATTCATTCATTCATTCATGAGACAGCCACTGTGTTGCTTTCTGTTACAGTAATGCTATCAAAAATGCATGGTTTCAAAAATGCTAGTTTCAAAAATACTAGTTTCCATCACAGTTCTTTCTGTCAAGAGGATTAAAGAACTGCAGGAGGTCTGGAGTACCCATTTTTGAGATTGTTTTGGATCAATCACCATGTGGAGCTCAGTCCTGTTTCTTCAGCATGAAGAAACCTACGCAATTACAACTGACCTCAAGTAACAAGAAGAAAAATGAAGAAATAGAGACACGTTTTCTTTTCAGAGTCCAGAATTGTAGTTCTTTGAGAATTCAATAGGAATCAATAAAGTGTGAAGGCAGAAGTCAGCTTTTGTACCTGACAAATTCTTCAGTAGACAAAAGAACTAAACCTGAGCCCCGTTAGCAGTATTTAAACATGCAGATCAGAAAATTCCAATGCAAAGAAGTTTTAATGATATGAAATCTACCAGTGGGTATGTTGGTAGAGAACTGTGTTCTAAATCCTGTGATTTCCATAGGAAAATGTTGTTTAAAGAAATTCAAATTCAATCAAATCCCTATATAAGTGACTCAGATACCTAATTTTCATGCACCTTTCTGAGGGTTTGATACACACCCATTGAAGTCAATCCCAGTTAAACTCTATGGGAAAACACATGGTAGTAGCTGAATTATTCAGTTTTCTATAATCAGATTAAGATTTAGCTCCCCCTAGATAAAATGCAGAAGTACATGTAAATATTGTTAGATTTGAGACTAGGTTTAAAATTAAATACCTGCACATCTTAACAGTAGAAGGGTGAACTTCAGTATATAGTTACACAATGTATGGATTAATTCCTTACAGCCTGGCAGTGCATAAAAATGCCAATTATGGAATGTAATAGCCAAAGAAAAGTTATATTATATATTTATGTTATAAGAAACACTTTCTAACACTTTTTTTTACAGAAAAAAAAAGGTTTAATTGGAAAAATGAACTCAATTAGTCAGTGCAGCAAACAGTAACTTTTAACACAAGATCTAACACAAGAATCTTACAATCCGGGCAGGTTCAGGTGATACTAGTGAGATGTGCATTTGTTTTTATAATAAATCTTTCCTTTTGATCTCCAGCTTGCCAGTATCAATCTTCACTGATCCAAGGAAGTCCCATGTGGTTTAGTTGGAGCTTGAATTTAGAAGGTTGGAACAAAATAGCAGTAAAGATACTGGGAGTCACTAGGAATCTGGAAACAATTGCAGTTGCTGTTGCACATATATATGAAAGTAGAAAACTTTCAAGTAAAAAAGTACTGTTAATAGCACTAGTTTAGTCGAAGGATTTGTGAATGCCAAGTATTCTTGCATGGTCTTTTCCTTGGAATAGTTTTGTGAAGGTTCTTTTCCTACTGGATAAATGAAATGGATGTTATGAGGTGCCAGCACTGAAGTCCATAGTCACGAGCAACATTTCTATTTACTCCCTTGGATGGTAAATCTCCTCACAACCTTGACCAATGTCTTTAGGCCAGAGCTGATGCCAATTTCCTCCTGCAGTTTTTCTTTTCCCTTTTATTTCTAGGTTGCTCACTTTCTTAGATTGAATTTTGTCTACTGCAACAGAGATTTCAACTTCAGTATGAAACATATTAGAGGAATAAACCATAAACGACTCTGAGGTTTACAACAGGGTGTCCATAAGGTGTCCTCACATAAAAGCTTAGAACAAGAAAATAAGTGCAGTAAAATAATAAAAGATCTATTTCCCTGCTCGCTCACTCACACCATAAAACTAAAACTAATGTTTGGGTCTAGCAGACATGTCCTATTCTTTTAAAAGGCTGAAAGGACAGGAGTTGGTAGTAATGATTAGTTTCTGTGGTAGGTAGAACATTTAGCCTATTAACATTTAACATTTAGCCTATTAGTCCTTTTTGCATCCCTTGATCTCTGCTTCCCTGGAGGCCTGCGGGTGAGTTTTTTGCTTCCCCTCGAAGCTAATAATGCCAGGAGTTTTGTCTTCTGTTGTTTCTTTCCTCTCCCTCAAAAATTTTAGTTCATATGTGAAGGACTTGTTACGCTGGGTCCCTGCCTGATAAATCTCCCCAGACTTGATGCTCAAACTAGACATACACCAACAACACGCAGGATGAGATCCCAAACAGCTGTAACTCTTGTTCACAGTTATAAATGGGGTTATTCTGATTTATGTCTATTAAAGAAAGCCAAATGTGTTGTTAGTGAGATACTTCCTCCCCAACACCACGGATACACCAGCTGCTTACGCTGCATAACTGAGATAATTTGCCACTATTTATTCCTGGCTTTTCTTGGGACCAAGCAGTAGAATGAAGAGCTCTTTTTACCTACTTTTTAGCCCTTTCTTAGAATTTGGTGAGTCTCTTGAATGGCCTCTACAAGCTAGGACATGAAATGGGCTGGGTGCTTGGGTTGCTGGGAAGGTCAAGAGCAGCACTGTTTGTATCCATTAGTGCCAGCCTGTGCAAACTCATGAATGATGAATCTCACAACAGCCTACGTATGCTCCATAAGTTCCTCTCAGATTTGTCTCCCACGTTCATGAGGACTTGCAGTTTTAACCTACGTATCATCAGTTCCTTGCTATTTCTTTGCCTCAACTGTCTTCCCTTTAAAACTGCTGCAGTCTTGAATTAGGCCATTATTTCACCCTTGAAAATCAATTTGCATTTACCCAGTTCACCACTTTCTGAAACCACAGTAACTCATGATCGCTGGGGCCAGAGGGGAACTGCCTGAGAGATGTGTAATGCACTGAGCTGACATGTACAGCTAAAGTACAAAATTTAAGTTATAAATGAAAGTGACACGCAAAATTTTTCTCCACTTAGCTTTATTAATGATGCAATATTTTATTGCCTGTGGCTACAAGTATTTATTGTCATTGTGTTTAGCTGTAATTTGGTTTCATAATTCAGTTTGCTTTTTACTTTTATTTTATTTTATTTTATTTTATTTTATTTTATTTTATTTTATTTTTTTGTCTTTTTTTTTTTCCTAATATCACTCTGTGCAGGTTGTTGTCACAGTGTGTTCAAGTGTGTGTTCTTCCAGGACCAAACATATGCAGGTTGACATTGATCTGAAGAAGCAAAGACTTAACTGTGGGCTTATTTTTAAGCGTGTGAGTTACGTGGCTGAAATCAATATCTACACAGATTGTCCTTCTAGGGTGTATAATAAAACCTCATGTGTATTTTTGGTTATAGGGGAGAACAGGTATCTGGCAGCATCAACCTGCAACGTCTTCAGCATTTATTAATTACACAAAAAGTCCCACTGAGAGTAGAGGGAACATTTGTATGCTTTAAATTAAGTATCTGGTGCCTCACAAGCAGTATTAAGGATCAAGACTTGAATTTGTATGTCGTATATTAGAGTGTGTTCAGAGGAAGATGGTGAGAGTGGTCATAAACAAGAAAAATCAAGAGGAGAGTTTGAAAAGATGAAATGGTTTGATTTAGAATGGAGAGGAATAAGAGTAGATGTATCAAAGGCACGTGATGTGGTGACTTGTAGAAGGGTCTTCTGCCATCTTCTCAGTTATCTGGTGGTGACTGGTCTCAAAGGCAGCACTAATGCTTAGAGAGAGCCACAGTTTTTTCTTCTGTAGGGCTTAGTATGATAGTTCCAGTTCTTCTATGTATCAGTCTGATATCCTTCCAAAGATATAGATTGGACATTCAATGTTTCCAGGTGTTGTCTCTTGGTAGCTTTGTGTAGTATATTGCTAGTTCAATAGGCTGTGAGTTTGAGAGATTTCTTCAGTCTGTGTTAAGACAGGAAAAAGGAGGTAGAAGAAGCATCAGATCTTTATTTGGTTGGAGTTTTTTTCTGTTTGTTTGTTTTAATCAGAATAAACCCCCTTGATGATGATGTTTTTTCATTGTAGCATCTTTAAGAATTATTGACCCTATCATCAAATGCTTCTGTCCTTTCACCCCTTTTTATTGATTCTAATATTCCTCTTTTTTTAAAAGATTTTAACCTTTATATATTATATATATTTGTATTTTCTATTCATAGAGTGGTTCCTGCACTCTTTGGCCCTCTTTCGTCTTTCTTACCACCATTCTGACGAGAATACAGAAGGATGGTGGCCTTGGTGAAACCCACGATGACCACGAAAGAGCAGAAGTAGCATCACGAAACTCCTCTTTGCGCTGTGAGTACATGGATAGCATTGATAACAATGTGGTCTGACAGCAGGGACTTTTGCTGGTACTCTCATCCTCAAAATCACGTGGCTTTTGGAAGTCGATTCAAAGTAGGCACCTAAAATTCCCAGCAGTGTCCGTTACGTGCGTTTCTTTGCCTCGTGGTGCAGCTCTGAGCGTGGGTTACCAAAGTTAACATCTTGGTGGGCACTGGCATGTTCCCAGCACATCGGTTCTGTTTCACTTCTCGCTTCTCTTATACACACGTCTTAATTGTTTAACGTAATATTTCTACTTAATTACAGGAAATGTCACTTAACTGTATGGATGGCAAAATGAACGCGGGCCATGTGAGTGACATTGTACATTTTTGCAGTGAGAGGGAAAATGATTAATTATGAGACGGAATAAATTAACTCGTACTTCAAAGGCTTCTAAGATGTGTAAGAGGTGGAGGTAGGAGGTGATTCCAGTTTAATCCCTTCTGTGGAGAAAATCAGAGTCAAATCATGCTGGACGCTGCAGAGCCGAAATGATCTCCGTGGCCTAGAAGAAGAGCATGTAATGGTACATTTAGACGTATCATCTTGAGGTTTATACACTGTAAGGATCACTGCATTTATCACTCCAAGTACATTGTAGCATCATAGCATACTCCTGCATGAGTTTTATTAGAAAGCATGAATTCAGTCATGGCTAGTATGAACCAGCTGAAGCATGCTGTCAGGAGAGGGCACACACAGAAGAGGAATCGCAATGAATAGCAGAGAGTAGAAGCTGCAAATTGATGACTCTCAGTCAGCCACGGAAAAATCTCTGGAAGCTTGGTCTTAACTAGTGAAGAGTCTATGAGTCTATAAATTATTTCTGTTCATTGTCCAGAAATTTAAGCTACTGCGCTCCCTGGGGATGGGTACTATTCATCCAGTAATAAGGTCAGATTTCTACAGAAGTGTGTACACTTCAGCCTTATTCTGCCCAACCTCTGCTTATTCTTTCTCTCCTTGCTTTTACATGTATTTGATGCTTTCTGTCAAGCTGGAGTCGCTATTCTAAGTGTTTTACAGGTTGAGCAGGACATTTTTTGAGGAACAGTGTTTTATAAAGGGAAAAAGGGAGAAGGACCTTGTTGTTTACGAACCCTCGATGCACTCTGCAGCATAAAGCTAACACCAGTCATCTCCGAGAGTTCACAACAAACAGTCTGACAAAAGCTTTCAACATTTCCCTTTCAAGTTAAGTGCAGCTATTCCTCAGGCTGAGAGGCCACCAAAAATAAGGCATCATTTGTTCTGGAGTGTAGGAAAAAAAACACAGGGAAAAAGAGTTGGAGCGGCGGAGGGTCAAGGTTTTGAGCCTGGCAGAAAAGGAATGACCAAATGGTAGAAGGAGACAGAAAAGACTCAAAGATATTGAGGCCGATTATTAGATACTCAGAGTGGGGATAGGCTTTGCTTTTATTTATTTTTCACTACTTTTTTCACCAGAAATAATTTTCATTCCGATACCGAGTGTAAAGAAATTTTAAAACCTCCGAGACCGCCAGATAGGAAAATCTGTTTTCCCAGACAGCCATGCTGCCAACCAATATTGCACAGGCATCTCTTCACATTCCTCCCTCTGCTACATCCCTCGTGGTAGTCCTTCCCCTTTCCCATCCCTACTGTATACAGAAAGATACATATATAGATATACACACGCTTAGAGGATTCAAAATGCTGCTAACTCTCCTGGCATCACAAAGCCAGTGGAAATAAGCGTAAGTCACTAATAAATGTTACATCCCAAAGCTACAGCATGAGAAAAGATGGCCTCTTTCCCAGAAGCTGTGCACTGAATATTTAAATTTGTTTGCAAACCAGCACCGAACGCGGCGTTGTCAGCCAGCGCACGTAGCTAAGTGCAAGTGGTGCAGACTGCAGTTAATTAGTGAGTTTGCTTTGCTAGGCTGTGACTACAGCAACTCTCTTCTCATAAAATACCTTCCATGTACGTAGCTGGCAACAAAATGTTCCTCAGAGAAGTCCTGCCCACGTGTTTAGCTCTCCTCTGGAGTGTCACCAGTTCACGAGCGTCACCAGTTCACAAGCGCCCCGAATAAAAAGGAATCAAAGTTGGTGTGAACATACAAGGGGTTTTGAACGTCTGCCACATCTCACTATTATCTAGTGATTTTCTCTTGAGTGTGCATTTTCTCTGCTGTGCTTAGTGCTTTCCTCTCGTGCAAAATCTCTTCCATCTGCATTTATACACGCACTAAGACTTTCATGTGGTTGGTGTAATGTATAAATTATTTATTGGTCGTCCGTTATATAGACAGTTTGGGAACTGTATCAAGTAGTATCATAGAGTTAAAATAATAGGAAAACGCTAACTTTCCAAATATACAATTTGGCAGCCAAGTCTAGCCCTTGAATATAAAGGGATAAACATGTTTTTGTGATTTGAAATAGTAAATAATTTTTGAAAAAAAAAAAAGGGGAATAGGACAAGAGTGGAAGGGCAGAAGATGGGTACAATGCCTGATATCTTATCTTTTTTTCCCCCTATTCACAAGGATTTATTTTGAAACCCAGCCTGCTCGGGATTTTGGAAGGGTTTCTTTGCCAGTCTTTTTTCCCCTTCATCCTAATTTGCTTTTCTCACGTATACCAGAAAAGCTGAAAAGCTTCACTGAAGTCAGTGGAACTGCACAGAGGTAAAACCGATACAGAAGAAAATGAAACCCTTTAAAATATACTGCAGCACCTTCATAAAGGTGAAATGAGTGAGTTGAGTTTGTTAATCACTTGTCAAAGTCTGACAGTATAGAAGGCATTAGCAGCTGGAGTCTATTGTCCAGACAAGGATAATCAGAAAACCCAAGTTTATAAATTGTTGACTGGAAACAATGGTGTAGAGATAACCCTGGAGAGGTTGTGAAAGACTTCTCTGGAGTTTATTTGCATTGCAATTCTGCTGGAAGTCACAGAGGCTTGGCTTCCTACCTACTTACTGCCATTTATTTTTGATAAGCCCCAAAGCATCCGTGACACTTATTAAAATAGAACGGTGTCTAGGCAGCCAGCAACGCTACTGTATCTTGTTTCAGCAGTTACTCTATTTTAAGAAGTTCCAAAGAGATTCAGTGTGCATCTTCAAACCTACTGTGTCTGTTGATTCATGTAGCATGTGAAACCTTTGACCTAGATGAAAAATCCCCATATTTAAGAAGGGAATCTGCACAGCTTCCATTGTCCACTTCGTATGGTGGGTTAGCAAGATGTTCTTCTCTTTTATATCATTTTCTTTATACTTTTTGGTACAACTTAGAGGTTATATTGGCTTGTAATCTAAAAAATGCCACCTGCTTGTTAATCCTTACTATTATTTACCTTGCTAATCTGTATTATGCACCTTTATTTATCTGTGTGGTATCTTTATATACCTTTGCTCAGAATATGCTTTTTTTTTTCCACCGCATAGCGTCGTTAACACTATGTATGTAAGAATTTCCCTTTTATCTCATTTCTGTGGCAAATTCTTTCTGCAATTTCTGGATGCAAGCCAGCCATGTTAGAGTGAAAATTGGAGCTATTCTCTCCTCAAGCCTGCCAATGTTCTCACAACAGGGAATATTAGTTTATAAATTACCCCAGGGAGAAACGCCAGTCACAGAAAGCTCAGGAGATCCACGGGAGCCAAAGCACATCTTTCTGATATTTCACTTCTGTGAGCGTTCTCATCCAAATGTAAACAATGTTTACACTTAAAGCTGCACTCATCGTTATAAAAGACTTCTCTGCCTCATGCATCTTGGTGAAATAATTTTGTCCGAAACGTCTGGTTTTTACAGGCTGCCTTATATTGTATTTTACCGAGGGAAAAAAAAGAAAAAAATCTGGTGGGAAATAAACCAAACTGTCTAATTATTCCTGACATATTACCCATCAGAATATAACTGTCAGCAGAGGAGCAAAAGGCCAGCTTCTCTCATGAAGTTTGTTCTTGTTGCTGCTAATTTAGTTTGCTTTTCCCAAAGAAGCGCAGTTTTCAACTGGTAAATATTTTGAGATGATGTGACTCTCTCTCAGGAACTGCCAGCACAATAATGCCGCGGTGCAGAGGATACAACTCAGATAACATAGGCTGTAATGAGGTACATAAAAGAACAGCAAAACATTCCCACAAAAGTAAAGGCTATATCAGGCTGGCAGATACTTTTCCAGATCGTTTCAGTCAGCGTATCGCTGTATGAATCATTGCAGCTAAACCAGCTGTGAACGTTCCCTGCAAGAACTAATTGCTGACAATCCTGTCTCCCATTTCTGAGCCTTGTTTAATACTTCGTATTTCCTATCTGCAGCTCTGCTAGGAGATGTTGCATGATTATGTTGTTTACAGCCCCGTCTTCTTCTCAGTGAATACACCGGAAAAGCAGCTCCTCGCTTGGAAGGTTCAGGTCCATTATCTCCTGCAAATGTCCTGGACACTTTACAGCGAAAAGAAATGGCACAAGCTGTGACCCAGTGGTCTTCAGGTGTAATTAGACCTCTAATAAGATATAAATTCATACACCGGTGTAGAAGTTGTTTGCAGAGGTTTCCTAAGCGTTTGGTACTTTCTGGCCTAGCCAACCTCGGAGTGAATATAACATTTAATTCAGCTCAACTTTGCTCATTTGTGCCTAGGTAGTTTGTCGCTCTGGATTTCTTTATATACGGAATGCAGCTGAAATGTAATTGCCCCTGGCAAGGAATCACACCAGCAAAGCAGCGTATGCCCCTTTTTGTGTCTCGTGGGCCACGAGTAGCATCCTTTAAACCCTGGTGAGGAAAAGACAGAGCAACAATTGTCCCTCAAGGAGCAGGGAGTTGGACTTGATGGTCCTTATGTGTCCCTGAGGACAGTGGACCAAGGCAGGTTTGTGGTCCTCTGTGAAACAAAAAAAGTGCTGACAGGAGGGAAAAGACACCGTGAGAATCGAGATTTGTCAGGTAGAAAGACAAAGAATTGGATTGTGGGTTGACGATAACAAGAAGAGTTAAAGCTGACTGGAGGAAGAGTTTAAGGGTGGGAGGGAGTATTGTCAGGCATCTGTGTAAGTGTGATGTTCTTAGACTGGGCTTACAGAAAGACTCAGCCATTTACTTTTGTGAAGATGAACAGTTAACTCCCAACAATTTGCACACCTCTCCGTCTGCTCACAGATATTATCTGCCATGTGCCTACCCCCCCAGCTGACCTTTTCCTCCCCTCATGCCCCCTTTGGGGTAGTCTGAGGAGGACCTGCAGCAGCCTGGCATTCCCTAGCTCCTCATTATCTGGCCCAGCCCCAGACAGAGGACAGAAAGAGGGTGCCCTGGGAGGAGCAGGAGCCCTCACTTCCTCTGGCCCCAAGATGTGCTTTCCCACCACCTAAAATTGTCTGCAGGGTGGACCGCTGCAGAAGCCGCAGCAGGACCCCAGGGACTCGGGGGCATATGCGGGAACTGCTGCTCTAGAGAAAAAAAAAACTTTTTCCATGTTCCCTACGGACAGCTTTTGTTTGTTTATGTTCAGATACAAATCTCTCCGATCGTTTGAGAATGATAGGTCTCTCCCCTTGGAACTGGAAAAAAAAAACAAAACCAAAAACCAAAACCACAACCTTTGCAGATCGAGGTAGAGAAAAGCGTCTGGCATTCAGAAACTCCTGCTTGGCATGAACAAAGGATACTGAGATAAGACAGCGTAAAAGGAAGGTTTCTGCTCTCCCCATTACGGGCCTGATTATGCACAGATGCAGTGCAGGCATGGGGAAGGCTGGGGGGGGAAGAGAGAAGGGCCTGTGAAGTGGCAGGATCACAGATACATCACACACTCTGGGAATTTACCCACCAGCCTTCCTAACACCGTAGCAAACCCAAGCTGGAGTAGTATTTCCTTTTTATTTATTTATTTGTGTTTTTTTTCTGGCTAACACTGTAGTAAGAAATATTTAATACTAAAGCAGGCCAAACACAAAGAGAGAGAGAGGAATGGGAAAGTATACAATTATTGGCTGCGGGGTTTCTGCTTTTTTCAGAGCTGCAGAACTCTGGAAAACAAGATTTTATCAAAATCTTAAAGGTCCCAATTGTTTGAGCAGCTCCTTAGGCAGATTAGAAATTGAAACTGAAGAAGTCAGTAGAGTGTAGTTTTCCTGCTTTTGTTTTTCATTTTTACATTGGATATATGTGGCATTTCATTGAGATCAGGCTTGTTTGTATTTCTTTCTATGCTGCAATAACTTTGAGAAAAAGCAAACGGCTTAAAATAGTTATTAACAGTAGAAATCTTGGCCAGGTCCCTGCACTGGGTTTATTTCTTGTTTGATAGAGGTCAGTGGAAAACTCATATCAATGTCAATGGTTTGTAGTGGTGGTGGTGGGGTTTTTTTTGTTGCATTTATCCCGCACAGATAGACAGGTGATTGGTAGTGAGCTACACATGCCTGGAATATTTTTTTTTCCATGAAAAAGGTGACAGATATTAACAGACACTCTTACAGTAACAAAATGCTTCAGCACCGATTTCCCAAACCTCACGATGGTCTCCATTAATCACTGATGCACAACCTGTAATTATAATTTGTACTATAAACATTATTGGAATAATAATTAGAGGCTTTTTAAGATCTTTATTTATATTTCTTCCAGAACTGAGATGATTAGCACAGGTTGATGGAATCTAAAAAAGCATTGGTACAGTGAAAAAAAGGATCCGTTCCAAGTTCTGTATTAAACTAACACTGATAAACTTACAATTAATTTAGTTTCAACCTATTTGAAACAATCTATTTGAGCTTTAAAAACCTCCCTAAGTAGATAAATTATCTTTGTTTCTCAAGTAGGAGCTTAAGGCCATTCAGCAAAGGATCCATTAATGATCCCATTTTCTAAAGGTTGCTTTAAATTGTATCCCCTCGATGAAAACACCCTTCCGTGTCTTACAAACCACCTCAATCAAACCAGCAACACTGTCTGAGTTCCACATCTGCACCTAGTTCATCCTATGGCAACTCTCCCTGGAGACAGCACATCCCACCCGAGCTGCTGGCTTGTCGCTGCCTCCCGTCCAATGCCTGGCTGCTGGTGTCTCCCCTTCACCGACACCACGCCGGGTGCTGCAGGACCTGGTCGAGCCTTTCCGTGCACCCACGGTCAGCGTTGACCCCGATAGCCATCGGAGTTCATGTGAAATAATACAAGGGAATCTCAGGTAGCAGGAGGTCACAGGGGGTTCCCGGAGACTTTGGAACCTTGCCCGAGCGTGGAGGCTTTGCGGTGTCACCCAGCTCGACCCCGAGTGCCGAGTTCAAAACCCAGCGACTGCCGTCTTCACAGCCAGCCAGCTAAGCAGAAGGCAGAGCTGTACTCCATGGCCAAAATACATAATGGACCAGATCCTCATCCTATGTAAATATGGAAATGACTGTAGCACAGCTCTGCCAATTGACTCTAATCAAGGCTCTGGGCCAAGAACTCAAAGGGCATGTCCACATGGCTCAAACCAGTGGTGCGTTACACATCTCTGAGCTAACTTCAACTATTTTCTTGTAGGGCACAGTGCAATTCCTTATTGTGATATTAACTTGGGTCCCAGAAGTCCCTCTGATTGCCAGTTAGCTTGGCTACAACACATGGTTACAGCTATCTACATACTGGTATGTGTGTATGTTGTCAAGGAGATCTCTGTGTCCTGCCATGTTGCATGATTTTGTGCCCAAAGTCACACAGGTTTACCTGGCGACAGCAATACTTAGGGGCTGTACACCACCAAAGCAGCCTGATTTTTATTTTTCTTTTAATTTTCTTTTTGTTTTACTTATGCTTGAATAAACAAGACTGAACCCTGCTTTTTAAAGGAAAGCAGGTTTGCCACATGTTCTTGTGGTCACGCTCCTGGTGGGAAATGCATCCATCCACTGCTTTTGTCTTCACTGCACTGCCCATATCTAGCCCTTGAGTACTGGTGATGTTGGGAGGTTTGAATTCCTTCTTCGTGAGCCCAGTGATTAGAAATTACCATCTACCTACTTGAAATGGTTCAAGCCCTTTCCTTGGGAATTGTTGGGTCTGATGGACGTGCAGAATCCTGCTGCTGATGGCAGCAGAAAGGCCACAGATGGAGCAAGCTGGTCAGTGACATCCCACTCCATTTTCTTGCACAGCAAAACCAGCTGTGGCAAATGCCAGGTCATTGTGGGGGAAAATACGTTGTAAGCATCTTATAAGCAGTTGTTGTAAATTTCTGTGATTTTTCAAAACAACTTCTTTCCTGAGTAACTTGAGATAAAATCTGACTGTCCCTGTGTACCTATTACACTGATGTATGGAGGGTTTATAGAAACCAGTGCTGGAGAAAGGCCTGGTCAGAAGTTTGCCTTTTGGTCCCTTGAGAGGGAGCAATCCAGTGGGTTTATTTGTTTTATCCTGCTCGCTGCTGCTTAAAAGAAGACAAAATGTGGCAAGCAGCTCATTAAGAGAGAGAGAGATTGGATCTGTGTTAATATGCAAATGTTAATCCATTAGGACCCTGCTCATACACCAATCAATCAATTAACTCCTCTGTCTCTGTATTGTTCATTATTTGAAAAATGCTTTTAATCATTTTGCTATGCATTAATTAATAGCATGCCTAGTTGAAAAGAAAAAAAAAAAGAAATTTAGCATTCCTTGGGGCTTACATGTACAAATATTTAGTATTCAGCTGTGATTCCGTGATTAAGATGTATCATGTAGCCAGAGATAACTCAGGGATTTACAGGATCAGAGATACAGGGCAGTTTGATTTTATATCAGCTATTTCATAGATATCTTTTAGAGAATCACAGAATGTATTGGGTTGGAAGGGACTTGTAAAGGTCATCTAGTCCAACCCCCCCCTTTATAAAGCAATTGATAGAGAAAGCCATTATATATAATAGATTTATGCACAATAAATTCAGAATAGCACAGAGAAGAATCAAGAGGATAAAATATGTTTTTCCTTCTGCTATTTAAGAGGTATCTGTGGGCCAAAACAATAGCAAATGGACACAATCCCACTGACTTCAAAAGAAATACTGCAGGAGGTAGAAATTTGGCTCCAAAATTCAACGAGATATCAATAGACAGAAAAGCTGTTCTGGATGGAACTGGATTTCTAAACAATAGTGACTTTCTATTAAAAAAGAAAAAAAGAAATACATCAGATGAGGAAGGAGATGGGTCACAATAAGGGGATGAAAATCCTCGACTGGGGAATAGATGTGCAGCAGGACAGGCGGTTTGAAATTGATACAGGGGTATGTGGAATTACTGGAGAACGGGCTGAGCCGAGCTTCCTGAAGATCCTAGAAGTCAGGCAGCGTTGTTTTACAAATGCCGTGTGTTGGAATTTGGAGGCGTAGGAGAAGGAAGAGCAGCAGTCAAGGTGAGAGGAGAGTGATATTTATGAGAACTTAAGACGAAGGTGACGGTTGCAGAGAGTGTCTGGAGCAGATTGATAGACATGGGAAAAATAGGAGCTGGGGAAAGTTCAGGATCAAGGATGAGAGGGAGGTGACAAAGAGGCAAAGCAAATATGAAGCCTGGTTTTGGAAGAGTCAGGAGTGACCGTATGGGGCACCGAGATGTTTCTTTGTTGCGTGCAGAGCCCTGTTTCCCTCCTTTAGATCAATTTAATTTTCTTTCATATCAGCTGTTGACTTTGAAGAAACTCTCGACCTGGCTGCGGGCTCACAGAGGCAGTGATTTGCAGGCTCAGTGTTCAGTCTGACCTAACAGCCAATTCCTAAGCTGCCCCGGGGCCTCATCCTTGTCCCCGTGTCAGAGGCTTCCGTGCTGGTTCTGCACCATCATGGACGAAAGGCTCCTCTCTTTCATTGCAGCCTTCTTCATCTGGCCATTACCAGGGTGATCTCTGTGTCCTGGGACAAAGAGAAATAAGTATCTGCTCGAGTCTGTGCATTTTCAGCCTGCTCTGTCTTTAGTAATGTAGTCGAAGGCAAGCAGGAAAGCCCATGCGTTACGGACGGTTAATTCTCGGCACACATCTGCCTTGCCGAGTGTGACTCACCAAGCTCAAATTGCAGAGTGTCTATCCGTTTGAAATCCTGAAGCTTTTACTGTAACAGAAGGAAAATGACTGATCCCTTCACTTAAAGGGTTGTTTTCCAAAATGTTACTGAGGATTTCTAGGAACATCACTTCTTCCATAGAGAAAGCATCGAATTAGATTTTGCTGGTGAAGATATGCTGAGCGTTGTGCGGTGTTCAAATGCTCTCTATAGTTGTGAATTAACCCTTATTTTTTATATTGCATCTGCTTATACTCTTTTGTTTTATTTTTTTTTCCTTTTTTCTGAGTTTTGTGAGCTGTGTTTGTATGTTCTATTTTGGGACAATATTTGATAATCTGTTGAAATGCAGCATGGAATAGTAAACTAAGCAAAGGGCAGGACCTCACCATTCATAACACAGGTCATGCCACTTATTTACTATTTTTTACTCAGATTATTTTCCCCTAATGATAATAATATGCATTTTTTGCTTCACCATGATGGTTTTATTAGACACAAAAATCAGATTTTTTCCTTTTCTTGGGTAATGTTTTTGCTGAAGTTCCTGAAAGCAGAAGAAATGATGCAAAGGTACAGACAGATGAAGGTGCTTGTTCAAGGTCACCCTCCAGGGAAGTAGCAGAGCTTGGAATAGAGAAATACTGGAGTGATGAGTGAGTGCTTTCACAATACCAATGACCAAAGCACACCTTTGATTTTGAGGGTGTGTAAAATAGAGCTACTTGAATAATTAAACCTACTGTATGCCCTGTCACACTCACACTATACCAGGCTTTGGAGTGGGGAAATGGTATTACAGAAGAGATGACAGCTTCTGGGCAGGAGCTGACTGCAGAGTGGCTCCTGAGCAGATGTGCTGACTGCAAGTGAAGCTTCTGGAGAAGGGACAATTCCCTGCACTACACTTTGGGTGCTTCATAGCTGCTCTCGTAAAAGAGAAAAGGGCTTGCCAGAAAGAAGTGGTTGGAGTATCTGTAAGTGTGTAAGATTTGGACTTAAAGCTTTCAACCGAGGTGGTTTTGGGAAATTTTCTAGGCTTTCAGAGGGTAAAAGAAGAAAAAATGTGTCTTCTTCAGCTTTTTCATTAAAAGAACTGGAATTGAATTTCTGCAAGAAATAGCACTTGTGAGAACATAGAACATATTTTATTTTAAAAAAGAACCCCAAAGCACTGCAACTGAGAATTTTTGACCAGCTGTAGTTTTGCAGAACAGAGAAAGACGGTGCCTTTGCCTGCTGCAGGAGGTGGAGTTTGCTAGCAGCAGCCATGGGGACGGTGTGAGTAACTCCTCTGGAAAACCACCGTGCTGCTGTGGCAGAGAGTGGCTGCAAGATTCGGGAATCATTTTGTTTATTAAAAGCCATCGTTCACTCACTGACAGGAAGGACAAATAAGTTATGGTGGCAACGGCCCAAGATGTGAAAGCCCTGGCGCTCGTTCCTTACTCTACTTACCTCTGTGCTCTGAGCTTCAGCCTAAGAAGTCTCCTATGCGTTGAATGCTGAGCTGGTTTTATTTTAATTTGCTATCCCTAAGCTGTGAGTTTCAACAGTTCCCTGCTTCACATAGAGTATCGGGTGGAAAAGAGCATGTGATGTCTGTGGAGCTGTATGGCCACAAAAGCCTGCAAAAAATGCAAGGTCCTGTTGCTAAGGAGTATTAAACAAGAATTCTGGGGGGCAGAGGAGATATTGTATCCAACGGTATCCCCAATTCTGGTGGACACAAAGGAAATGAATAAACTGGGACTCATTCATCTCCGTACCATTTAAAAGATTTGGACAATGAGTTCTCACTGGGAAAGGACAAAAATCAGCCATGGAAGTTTTATTTTCGAGGCGTTAAACAGGAAATTCCAAACAATGGAAAGTTTAAAACATTAAAACCTAGCACCAAGACCATGAGTGTATTTCCTTCGAAACGTATTTGTTCAGCTACGAAAAGAGTGAGAGATATTTATTGCCTTTTCTTCAGCGGTAAAGGCAACGTTCCTTTTAAAAGTCGTAGGCATCTGGTCCTGCGAGATGTTTATACATAGCTGAGGGGCCAGATAGGCTGCAGATTTTATGGGCTTGTGTGTGGAGATGCAGAAATTGCACAGCTCTCCGTGCTGGTCTCCCCTGCATTCTTTGGGAAGGGAGAACTGCAGAACTAAGCACTTCTGACACTTGAAGAATTCACCACGAGACGTCCGCCTAACCCTGCGATTACTTCTATCTGTGCCTATAAACATACTGTAAGTCATTATGGTATGGGAAGTTGTCTCCTCGCATTGATTGCAGATAACAGATGACATTTTAAACAAGAGAAAAAAATGAAGCCCTCCCGCTCCTGACATTTTCACCGCTTCTTTTCTTCGCTAATTTTCAACGACGGAGACAGTTTGTGCCAAAGTGCTGAAGTGCTGCTTCCATAGACTTGCGAAGGGAATGAGCTATCCAGCTACCTCCCCTGAAGAGCCTACTGAGACGCTTCTTGAGAGAGACAGCTTTTCAGAGGCATGGTACTGGTGATTTCATTTAAGGATTAACAGTTAGCCCGCCTGGTTTTCAAAGCAGTTGTACCCTCCCTTCGGTTTTAGCCTCCTGTCTCTGAGGACACTGTGACTGACTGTTCAGAGCTGAGGTGTGCACCCATTAGTACATTGCCTCGCACCCCAGATCCCTCCTTGTCCCCTTGCTGTATCTCTCAGGGCTGTTTTGTAGGTTTGTGATCAGAGTTAGACATAAAAATCTGGACGTATGATAATGAGAAGCGTGCACCTTTCAAACCCAAACCCCTTCCAGTCGCCACAAATGGGCTGTCCCCAGGAAATCTGTCCCCAGCATGTTTTTATCTACCAGGTCCACGGTCCTTCACGAGTGTCCCATAGGAAATACGAAAGCCAAAGCAAAAAACTCCTCTCTGGAGCTATACAGCCACTAGCCCTGAGTCACCAAAAACGATGAGCAAGGTTTCCTGAAACAGGAAGTCTTATATAAACGTAAGTAAATAAGCAAGAGCGCACATGTGTCGGAGTCTTTTAATGTATTCCTGTTTCCAGAGCTCTCAATTTTGTGTTTTCTAGTTTTACTTCATAAGCTAGGGCCAGGATTTTCTTTAAAAAAAAAAAAAAGAAGATCCCATTCTTTTCCCATGGCTCCAGGAACTACAACTTTTAAAAAGCTTTCCCCACCACTTCCAAATATTGCAGTATCTGGGTCATGGTCACTGATTTCAGTGCTCAGATTTAAAGTTGCAATATGTGCCACTATGCTCAGGAGTGGCTTTGCAGAAGGAAATGCTTTTAAACAGACACAGGTAGTTCTAGTGGCATGAAAGTTTGTTTGTCAAATAAATAATTTTGGGTAGGGAACGAAAAACAGTTGTACATGACAGCAGGGAAACGATGTAGATAATCGATCCTGGACTCCACCAGCTAGCAACTGGTTCTCTCAGCCCCACATCTGTGTGTCTAGACCTTTAATAAAACCACCAGAGGCCCAAAGCAGATGATCAGAAGGGCTACCTTAGGATCAACCACAGCTGATCACAGGCCTGGGACTGTGCATGCTTGTGTCTGAGTCCTTGTCCGACCTCAGGAGATGTCTCCCCCCCCCCCCCCCCCCCCCCCCCCCCCCCCCCCCCCCCCCCCCCCCCCCCCCCCTTTCTCTCCCTTCC
>WTSP01014835.1:35601-54127 GCA_025331215.1 Actenoides lindsayi | reverse complement strand
TCCCACCCCCCCTTTCTTCCCCCCCCCTTCTCCCCCCATCTCATTCATGCCACATTCCACAGTGGCAGGGTCTAACAACAATATAGGAGGGTACCCAAAATGAAGAGGCAGGGCCTTCCATTCTTCTGCCTCTCTTGAATTAATTAACTGGAAATGAGTTTTGTCAATGTTTTGGAAAGGCAGAGGGGTGAAAAGAAACTGCTAGAATTAATCACAGTGAGAAACTACCTCTTCAGCAGTCTGCCAGAGTTCAGAAAACCCATGAGAAGTGCAAAATAAAAGGAAAGTGGGCTGACTTACCATCCAAAGGAACAAATAAAATTCAAACAAACACCCAAGTCTCCAAAACAGAGACATGCCCCAGTGCAAAGGAATGTAGCATCTGTTGCCACAACAGCTTCAGCTTTGTTTTTAATATACTTGTCATGAAGACTGAAAGGTAACAAGGTAGAAGAGACAATTTGCTAATAATTTAAATACACAGAAGGCATGTTGTGTTTAATTCACTAAATATTTTTGTACATCCAATGTTCCACAGATCCTTACGCAAGTAGAGATATTTAAGCACCATCACTGAAAATGAGTAACTTTCATTTGTTTAGCCCTGACTCAGCACAGATCTTTGAAACAGAGAAGGCAGACTGTAAAGCAGTTATTGCTTTGTTGAATTTTTAATGACAGTTATCTCCAGGTTCAGTAATGGGAACTGTAACAACTCAATACTGCACGCAGGGCACTTCTGTACTGATGAAACCAGACATCGGTAAAATTTCAACCATCTGAGAAGAAGGCTCTTTTCCATAGATTAATTTACCTAGATTTTTAGAAAATGTGTAGGTGTCCTTTTCTTAACAAGAGTGAGGCAGAAGTATCACTGGGCAGTTTTTCTGAGAACAAACATAACTTCCAGCAGACTGGAACTAAAGCAAAAGAAATCTTGATTGCCTGCACAGGGAAAAATAAAAGAGAAATCCTCTTTTAATGATCAAACTGTTCTACATTTTTCATTCACAAGGGTTTTTTCCTGAGAGATCTCAGAAGTAACTTGTCATCTCGTTTCTCTATCTCTAAATTCATGCTCTCAAGGGCAGAGTTGTCTGCCAGCCCCTTCTCCTCCATCTGTGCAATAAGCTCTTGGTTTCTCTCGTTCTGCTCAGTGAGATTTCGGATAGCATACACTGCCCACTGGTTCACAACTGTTGGACAAAGTTAAGGATCAAATATTTCTTTAAAGATGAAACAATGCTTATTGAAATTTATTATTCCATTCCCCTCCCTCTGCCACCCCCAACCCAGCCCCCCACTCCCACAACTCCAAAAAACAGCAGAAATCATGGGTTAGAAAAAGACAGACATTTACAGGCAATGACTCTGAGCCTGCAAATACTTGCATACGAGGTAATTTAAGTTTAAATGAGCTATGTCCATTAACTTCAGGCAAGTTTACTAGGTTTTATCTTGAATTAAAACAAAACAAAACACAGTTGAACTGCAGGAATTAAAAAGACATATAGTTTTAAACCAAAACTAGTTAGTTGAAATGTTCCAATCATGTTCCTACTGAGATTGAAAAAAAGTCAGTCGCTGTATTTTTGATCCAAATACTTCCACGCTGCACTTCCAAGAACTGGCAAACAAAATGAGCTGTGAATCAGATACGAGAAAGAAGACAACTACTATTTTCACTGTACAAGTTGAAGAAATGTAGAAAAAGAAACACATCTCATCCAGGTTAACAATTGAAAATAGCAGAAATAATGGGGGAGACACTTAAAAGTATTTAACTTATAATGTTATCTGAACTTGGTTCTTTGTGCCTCCATGCTCTGACAAGCTTGCCAACAGAACAGATCACCAGCAGGCAGCTCCCGCTCATGTTTAAATGGGCACAAGCTGCAACTCATTCACCTTCTAAGGTGCTCCCTTGAGGCCAGGACTGAGGCACATCAGGGCCATAGATAAAGGATTTAAATTCCCAGGATTATCAGTCAGGAGTCTTCTACGTGAACTACAGTGTTCATTTTATGAAGTGTCAGAAATATTAGTCCCAATTCTGCAGCTGAAAAGCTATGTTACGATACAATCTTCCCCAAGCTTCCCATATGGGAGGCAAGCCATTCTGAATCCCACAAAAGTGGTTTGCCTCCAGGGCACCAATTATTTACTACATGTAGCTTCACATCCAGTAGAAGAATATGCATGAAGTACTCATCTCTTTGTCATCTTTTAGGTTGGACACTGTCTAAGCACAGAGAAAAGACAGTGTTCTCAGGGGCATTGGCCAGGGAGTGACAACTCCTCGGTTGTGGAAGACGGGAACTTCAGCCAAAAGAATAAAATAACAGGAATTGGACTTTCTTGCACAATCCATCCCGACAGCACGTGGAATGCCCAGCATCACCACGTGGAATGCCCAGTATCACCACGTGCACATTCTTACAGTAGCAGTTTTGCCATTTGCTCTCTGCCCCTTGCACTGGTTGTCGTGAGTACCTTGCTGCCACCTCCAACTACCCCTTAAAGCTTAGGCACTGTCAGCAGAGGCAGGCTCCCACACTTGGTGCACCAGCCAATGGGGATGACCAGCACCATGTAGGAGAAGCAGAATTCTTAATGTGAGACCCCCATCCTGCATTCACAAGCTTACACTTTAAGAGAGAGGAAGTGATGTATCGCATCAAAGGCGTAACAGGTGAACACGACAGAGACTATCAACGTATTCTCTCAGCTGTGAGTGCATCAATACTAGAGTTAAGTGAAAAGACAAGTGCCAAGCTACATTTAAGTTACATAAACCGAATGTTTCCACTGAAGATTACGCTTGAGTACATAAAACAACAGTAAAATACCAAAGAAATGAAATAATATATGGGCAGAATCTCCCTTAACAGCTCCAGTGGTGAGAATAAATTTCAAAATAGTAAAGTATGGAAGCCACTGAATGCAGATGAACAAAAGCTGATACCTAGCAGGTCTTTCTGAGGTCTGATTTAGGGCATTTCAGGAGTGCCAGAAAGTATCATGAAATTCTCAGTGGGCTGTGAGAAACGTGCTAGCACTCTCCCTGGCTCTGCTCCTGGGATGACAAGCAGACTTCTCTTGTTGTGTTCCTAAAATACAGCTCTGCATAAAATACAGCACATGTATAAAAGAATACCTCCTAAAAAACAAGGAACAGTGACAGTTCTCAATCGTGCAAAGTGCCAAACAGAGAAAAAAGTAATCTCAACTTTTTTTTTGTGTATAAGCCTTGGGAATAATTCTGTTACCATCATCTTTATGTCCTTCAATACAAAAACACTGCCAAACCCCCCAGCAAATGATGCTTTCCTATTATCATACCCATTCATGCTTACATAATATCAAAGACATCCCTATTATCTTATGAACTCTATCATCATTATGGCATTTATCATTATTGACTACTGTAGCTGAAGCTGCAAAATGGTTTCAATAACGTTTTCACTCATTCAAAAACTCTTTTCTGTACGTAGGTTTTCTATTGTAAATTCAGTCATGAATATGCATGATTTCCCTTGTTCGCATGCTGTGTGAGGCTAAGACCTTTGGATGGCTGTGTGTAGACCTAGACAGACTTAAGTGTCAGCAGAGATTAAAGCTAGTCCCCAGCTAATATTCACATTACCCTCTTGCTCCTCTCCAAAGATAGAGACACAGAGAGAAAATTAAACATATTCTAGAGTCTCTAATCCTACCAACACTTTAAGCACTTTATTGTATGGTCAGCTTTAGAGAGCTTCTAAAGTTTCCATAGTTACTACAAATAAGAGCATGAGCCTATTTGTTGTGAAACTGCATAAAAGAAAAGAAATGCAGCAAGCACGGTGGATCTGATTGCATAGACTTACCCTGGTTTTTCCAACAGGAGACACAACACTCTCAAATTAATTAATATTATGGACAAGTGAAGATTACAAAAATCTCTGTCACAGTTCAGAGGGCATATTAAAGTAAGGAAAAAACTAATTTTATTTTGCAGGAGCTTCTTTACTAGACTACCTGTGTTTAGGGAACAAAAGCAAACATTTGTATGTGCTTACAGCAACTCTTTCAAAATCCATCAGTACTGTATGCTAGGAGATTGATTCCTATGCTGTTTTGGCTTACAGAAACAATAAGATTGATTCAACTTGCCCTGTGTTCCACACTTGTGTTAACATCTTCATAGAGCAATTAGAAATTTATCATCTAAACTCCTCTGGGTTGTAACTTCAGTGTCGGGGGGCATACAGAGAGAAAGGAAGAGAGCTGGAGAAAATGTGCTGCAATCTGCCCTAGAGTATGAAAAATTTTACTATCTGGAGTCAACGTAAACCACAGAAACCTACGCCACTAAATCCGGTGGAAGTTTTGTCACTGACTGCAAAGGCAGCTTTTCACAATTCTTTCTTTTCCTACAGCTTCTGCTACAGGCCATTGCTAGAGCCAATGCCAGCAATAGCACACCGACTGCTGGGTAAGTCTAATGGTGTATGAAAATACAGCCACGTCTGGTCAGGAGTCACCAATAACATATTGCAGGGCATTACTGGAGGGGAGGACTTACAAACCATTTTCCCAAGAGAATATTTCCCCTTTCTGTTCTCATATTAGGAGGTCGAATATAGACTACATGTTATTGGCAAGTTTGTTTATAAGGGCATGCAGTGATAGGACAAGGAGCAATGGTTTTAAACTAGAGCAGGGTAGATTTAGATTGGACATTAGAAAGAAGTTCTTTACTATGAGGGTGGTGAGACGCTGCAACAGGTTGCCAAGAGAAGCTGTGGATGCCTCATCCCTGAAAGTGTTTAAGACCAGACTGGATGAGGCTCTGAGCAACCTGCTCTAGTGGGAGGTGTCCCTGTCCATGGCAGAGGGGTTGGAACTGGATGGTCCCTTCCAACTCAAGCCATTCTATGATTCTATGATTCCAGACATTAGGACGTAGTAGGCATAATTACTAGTAAGGTTTGAATCTGACAAGGTGGATACACAGCAATGCGTAAGTAACATTCACAGTATGTTGTTTGAAAATGCAAGTAGTAAGTTTTAAAAGTTAAGTATCATTAACTAATATAGGGTACTCAAGAGTGGCAACAAAGAATGAAATACAACTATCTTGTATTAATAGTTATTAACACTAAGGAATTTCTAAATAAAACATCTTTGGTGTAGAGTTTTATGTATTATACAGCATACTTTTTTGTTGTCACTGTTTTCCACACTATAGTTGGTTTTCCATATCTGAAGAATTAGGACACTTTATTCCTTAAGAGTCTTTTAGCCTACGGAGAAAAGGAGGATATTCTTTGCCCAATTCCATTACCTTATTTAAATCAGACTTTTTGATTATTTAAATATTAACTACATTTTAATCAAATATAGGAAGAGATACAAAACCTTTTCATGAAAGACAAGCCACATGGGCTGGAACCCTAGTCAAATAGGCTGTTTATGCAACAGTTAAAACCACTCAAATTCTCTAAGGGCTTTTCTGAAACAGGTCTATAGGGCTAGCAATCAGAGACAAGGAAAATACAGTGCTGGTTAACTATATTTCTGGTCTTCAACAAGTAATCCAATTATCACTAAAACTGCTGTAGACAGGAATGAAATACTGAAGTGTCACGTTACAAGAATCGCTCCCACTTACAGATCTGACTGGACCACACTAAAAAGACAAACTATTTCTCCTTCAAGTCTTTCGGTGCATTTAAGTACTTTTGTTTCACAGCAACTTGAAGATAATCCTTCTCACCACTGAAAGAAGCCCCTAGACAGCTACTACAACTGTTAATCACAGTTTGGATCAACATGCTGTGATTGACCACACGTAGTAGACAGTTGGGACTTTGGTCAACCTCATGGTCAACCAAACTGCTTCCAAAGGTCAACACATTTCTTCCTGTTGGGGGGTTCTAGTTGGTTTATGAAGTCCTAGAAGATCTCTAAAATGGTAGCAATTCCTTACAATGTCTTTACCTTCTTTAGATAACTTTTACTTGTGCTTTAAACATTACCAAAAAAGAAGTAAAGGTTTTATCTTCATTTATTTACTTCATTTAAAGAAGCTAATTCATAGTTTTAGAATTAATGCTTTGAACTCTATTTTATCTATATTTATCTATTTATATCTGACACAAAACTATCAGCATTGGAAAACTTCAGGAATTCAGCCTATACAAACTTAAAATATTCTGCCTAAAAGTTAGAATAAAAAGGTCTAAAATATTTCAGTTGCCTGGATTTTTATTCATTCCATAGCAATTATTATCAGCTGTGACTGCAGTCAACACATTCTGGGTTTAAAAGCTAGGAACAGGCAGTGCTGTGTCAGCTTGGCATGTTCTTCATTCCCTTGTCTGACCTGGTTTTTGCAGAGCAGACACAGCAGAACTCATCTAACCTATAAGCCTCCAAGACAGAGAAGCACCATTGGATGCTGGAAGAGGCACTTATTCCTAATCACACCAGGGATAAAATTTCAAACACTGGGGAACCTAAAGCAGAGCTTCGTTTCTCCTACACCTAACTCTCACGTAGTTCAAGAGAACAGTAGGAGCGTTGAACCCTCCACCGGCAAACAAGCTTCCATCTGCACCACTACGTGGCAGCAAAGTCTCACTGGAAATGCATGAAATAAGATGCCTGCCCATTCCTGCTCCTTACTGGGACAGGAAGACCCGGGTGGGCTGCTGATGCCTACTGCAAGCACTCTCCATACAAATTTGCTTCCACAAAATATTTTGGTAAAGACAGAAAACCTATCCCCCCAAACTTGAACTGGGGGTTGCAGCTCGAATTCCACTGTAGGAAAACATTGCTTTGCCAGAGAAACATCTCAAATGATACCATCTCAGAAGAGACAAATGGGGAAAATTACTCAATTTAAAGTAAACCAAAAGTTTCAAGACTAAGGCAACATTCTCTGTAATTCAGAGTCTACAGAAATTAGGAATCATCTGTAGCAGAAAATTATTGTATATTAATTTTTTTTTTTTTTTTCCCAGTTTCCAAGCCTTCACTAACCTCCCACATGAGTAGTTTTCTCTTCCTCTATCAGACAAGCACCATCTTTCTGGCTACCAGTATTTCCATCAGCCTGTGAACATCCTACCCATCGTCTGTAATGGTGAATCTGTTTCTTAAAGCATGCTCTCAAGCAATACAGGTTTCTTTACAATGGGACTGATATCTTCTGTAAAATCAACAGGCATCCATGTTAGAGATCATGTAAAACTTCCAGTGAAAGGTCACCTCTAAGTTTCTGTGGCCAACAAATATATTAAGACCAGAATGGATGATTATACCTCTTTTGCTCAACACTTCTGCAGAGAGTACAGACGACCAAAGATCAGCCCCTCTTGAAATCAAGCCTGTCCATTCTGTTTCATGTACAAGACATTTTCCTGATTTTTTCTGAAAGACATCCAATCTTGACCAGAAGATTTCACTGTGTCCCTAAACAAACTCCTCCAATGAGTAAGTATCTCATTCATTAATCTGTGATTTATTTCTGGCTTAGATTTGTTCAGAATTGTTTCCAAACACCGATCTTCAATACATATTAAAAATTAATTCACAGCTAATAATGAAGGCACTCAGTAAGCATCTTTTACATGAACTAAGGAGAGAAGCTGACATATTCCAAGTTTTGCATAATTCTTGTACCTCTTCCCTCCATTTGTATTTTTCAGCATCCCTTCTGAAGCACAGGCACCAGAGCTAGGTAATAAATTCTGCCACAATTTGCTACATGGCTGATTAGGGACACGACAGGGTTGCCTGCTCCTTCTGGCTATTAATAATTCAGAAGAAGTGAAAAACAAAACCTCACAATATTTGGTTGCTCTACGCTCCCGCAAGTGAAGCCCAAGCTAAGTCCTTCAGAAAAACATTTTTAGCACTGTCCAATTCTGACACCCAGAGATAAATCATGAGGCTCATTCTTAGTTCCAAGATTTGACTGCTTTTAACTGCGTACTTCACTGAGGTTCAGCTAAATGGTATCCAACATTCATTAAAGCTCTGTTTACTACTATAGCAGTTTGGGTTACTAAGATATTTCTGACCTAGAGCAATGTGGGGATTTTTCTCCCCAGGTCACTAGTATTTCTAGGTTAGCAGATCACACAAGACACCACTGAACAACGGCGTATAGATATCCAGATTATTATTAGTCTTTAATGCCTACCAGCTAAACATTTAATCCATAATCTATGTGCCTCCATTCATGCTCTGTGGGACTTAAAAGCACTGTGCCAACACACCTTAGTATACCATGAAATGGAAGGCAAAATTTTGGTCAAGTACTCCAGAGCTATAAAAGGCATAGTACATGTTCAGCTATGCCAGGCTATTTTTATTATAATGTCTCTTATGCCAAAACTTCGAAAAAAAAAAAATTAAGCCATAACCTCTAGTTTATTTTACTTTTTCCTATACTCAGGCTTGTAATACTAGCTTAAAACCATGAATATGACACATTCATTTTTGCTGCTTAGGCTGCCAATTTTTTTTTTTAAATTATGACTTACATTTTTAATAGAAACCCGTAATTTATGAGTAACTATAAATCATCTGGTTTTAAAACAGAAAGAATCACACTCTTGATCAATCTCAAGCCAATGCTCCACAGTTACAATATTCTGTTCTTACAGTCCCTTCTATTACATTAATCCTATTTTAAGAATTCATGGCAACTCAATCTGCTAGTTCTGTATAAGAGGTACAACGGAGTTAGCAGGTCATTAGAGTAAAAAGAAAAAGCATCAATTTCTGTCACCTAACTGTTAAAAATGCCTTAGCTTATCTTCTTTTCCCAGGAACAGCAAAAAATGCAAAATTTCATTAAGCTGAAATTTGCATATCAAATAACTATTAAATTGTACTGCAAACATTGAGATGTAAAGCCCAGGGAGATGGTAAACTGATCAAGTATCCGGCAGATAGTAGTAATTTTAAATTTCCTTGGATACGTAAAGAAAAAAGCTCCAGCTACACACAAATATATCACTGTGCGTTTAGATGCATACATACAGAAATAAACAGCTTTTCTAAAATGCTTTAAAATGAAAATCAAATAAAACTCAAAAATTTGGCACTAGAGTTAAAAACCCAGCCTAGCACCTGGGATGTGGTCAAGCTAATTATAATTTATCACTCTAAGGTAGATGACAAGATAAGATGACTCACAATTTGGATAGAAGCACTTTTTATCATCTCTACAGATTCACCTATGTATATAGATTCAACAAGGATCTATATGACAAATTATCTTTCTGCATTGTACTTAACTATTTTATTGATTCAGGATCTCTGAATTTTCAAACTTATGTGACAGGACTTCTACCCTGCTGCTTTTGGTAATTTCAAACAACAAATAATCAACACCATGAAGGTAAAGGAAACTCCGGTTCCAGTCGCATAGATACCAGACGATGTCCAGCGTGCATTCAAAAATAACAACGGTTAAATAAATGGGTGTTTTGAAAGATGCAACTAAATTATAACCAACTAAGGTTTGTTTTTTTTTCCCCATGTTTTGTAAAGTAGACATTAGCCACAATTATATCTGCTACAATTTCAGGAAATGTTTGCATCTCCTTGCAGAAATCAACAGAACACCAAGAGACATGAACTAATCAACAGGGTCAGTGGAATGGACTGCAAATATATACTTAGTGAGAAGGAAAGGTTAGATTTTGGAGACCATTTCAGACATAGAAAGAATGAAGTCTAAAGAAAGATCTGGGGAAATGAGAGGAAAATGATTTAAAGATCAGGAAGGATAAGGACAATGCAATTGCCAGCTGAAGTTACAGCTTGTTTTAATAATAGCGACCAAAAATAGGACAACAATAAAAATATCAGAATGAAGACACTATGCAAAGCATTGGCCATATGACATGAGTATTCTTTGGAGACATGCAAGAAACAATGTCAAGAAGACAGACTGAAATATGATAAGGTGGTTGTAGAAGGCATTCCATTCTCAACAATATTTCTGAACCACTCCTTGCTTTATTTAAAAAAAAACCTTTGGGGCTCAAATTTCTAGTGTTCTGTCTCAGCCCAGAAGGGAATTTTTCAAAAGAAAGTCTACAGAAAAATCAACCAAGCTGTTTAAGCTATAAAAGCAGTGAAATATTATATTTTCTCAGGGTTCTTTTTTTGTTTGGTGGTTTTTTTGGGTGCTCCTGGTAACTAAAGATCCACTTGTCTTTCAAGAATTCAAGCCTGTCATGGATTTAAATCCACCAAAAGGATTAGGATGAAGGACAAATATGACAATATTTGGTTTAGAAATAGAGTTATTAACTTTAATTCCTCACTTTTACATGCATGAATTGGTGCCGACAGAGATTACTCTTCTCAAGGGATTAGAAATATTATAATGTAACATTTGAAAGAGCCTTCTTGCATTCTATATACCTCTATTAAACTCCCTCCAGCTCTAACAGGGACCCTGTACATCACATGTGTTTCTTAATGACGGTAGTTGTCACTTACTTGGAGCTTGGCAGAAGTGAGATACTGAAGAACAGACTTCATACTAACATCTCTGCAAATCCGCTTTAGTATTTTATATACTCTAAAGGAAATGAATACTGCCCCTCATGAACTACGTATTTTAGTATTATAACCATCCTGCAGAGGCATTACATAAATTGCATCCTGAAACGATAGTATCAGGAACCTGGAATAAAAAAATAACTTCTCTGTGGTCACTTCTGAAATCAAAACTAAAAAGGGGGGACAGCATTTCCCTTTCTCCGAGTATCTTTTCTTGCACTGTGTCGCTGTTTATCCCGGGAGTGGAGAGATGCAGCAACACACAAATTCAACAAGAGCAGGCAAAGGAAGCACCTTTATTAATTTATAACCCCGTTTTATATACCCCAGCCCCATGGGGCGATTGGTCAGTGATCACCCATCTCCTGGGGTGATTGGCTAAAGTTCTACAACAACTATTTCAAAATATTTTTCCAATGTACCATAAACAGAACTTAGCAAAACACCAGGTGTTAGTCCAGCTTACAAGAAACATCCCACTGTTTTTCATAACACTGGTGAGAAAGGCAGGATTCTCATCGAACATTGTGAGAATCAGAGAAAATCCCTCTGCCAGCAGCTTTTCAGCATCCACACATATCCTTCTGAAAAACTGTTCAGTGCTGTAGGTGGAAACTTTGGTTGCTTGTGAAGGAAGAGGGGCTCCCAGAAACCCAAGAGGAAAGTGAAATGCTGTAAATGAAACCAGCACCTATAAGATGAAAGGCCTCTTAGTCAGATTGAAGATGTTGAAAAGCTAATGGAGTAGCACAGAATCAGAGAGCCTCCTTCCAGAGGAGTGAAATTTGTCAGGCCCGTGCTGGATTTAAGAGCAAGTCTGGCTGCTCTGCATTCCCTGCCCCTCTCTAACCTGTGACTGAAAGGAGTTAAACAGGCACTTGAGGAGCACCACCATAGGAAACACTTGGATTCTCCTTGTCCACCAGAGTGGATTAGTTCTGTTCATAGGAGTTTAATCCCCTGTCGTATTAAAGAAGTGACACTAGCTAAAAACAAAATATAGGCTTACCTTGTTGAAATGGCACACTGAGGGACAATGCCACTTCTCTCCTTCCTGTGAGTTTCTTAACTGAGGTAACCAGCAGCTTTTAGCTAAGCTGAACACCTCACCTTAGTGTTCCATACCTGCCCAAACTGTTATGCTGCTTTGATGGCTTGAGGGGAGTTTTGTGGGTGTCAGAATTCTAAGGCATTATTTAAGGCGGCTTACCTAAAATCCTGAAAGCCTAGGGGTATGGGAAAAGGAAGAGGAAATGAAAAGAGCAGCTCAGGACTGTCAATATGTCTTCCTCTTTAATTCATAAAGAAGCTGTTAGTGTAATACTGATTCCTGGCTAGGAACTTGAAGACTTTTCCATCCATCACTGAATTTACACTTGTGGAGAAACAAATTCTATCACAAAAATAAGGAATTTTCCCTTTAAATTGGATATAAACACTCACATCTCGCAAGATCAGAGCTTTGCACAGGAAACCTCCCCTATATCACATCCATTATTTCTCAACAGACTTCACTGACTAATTACAAATATTCTCAAAAATATGGGATATGAATATAGTGAGGGGTAATTGTGTCCATAATCTCTAGAACGTTGCTTACTAAAAGACCCTCCAAGGCTATTTTCAGTTTCAACAGCATCAGAAAAGGATAATTTTCAAGTGTAAAGGTGCCAGTATCCCACCCTGGAGACGTTCTGCTAAGCAAAAAACTCAGGTATAATTTTAGCCGATACAGCAATTATCTCTATATGTAATTCCATGGAGAGCTTCTCAATACAGCCAGGCCATAATGGTGGGCATGGAACTAACATGGAGAAGGCCACTGGCTTTTTATCCTACAAAACCAGTAGGTATTGCCAGGACAACCCATCAACTTCCAGAACAACCTATTCCCATATTCTCATCTGGGTACACACTGCAGGAAAATTCCCAGTCTGCTTTTGACTTAAAAGCAATTCCCTGCCTCTCCTGCTGATGAATACCTCTGAATAAGAGCAGACCAAGGCTTTTCTTATCAGACTGTCCTTCGAGTGCTTGTGCATTGCCAGGATTTGACAAGACCTGGCAGAACTAGAAGCAGCTGCCTCACCACAGTACCCCTGCTATGTTTGAAGTGTCAGGCTTTTGCTTGGGTTGGTCTCTCACAGCTTCAAAGGGAAGTGTGATTCTTTCTGGAAAACAGCTGTGTGTCTAAGAAGATTTTTTTTGCTATAATACTAATCAGAAGTATCTTAACTTCAAGGACACACTAGGTCCAGTAGCTGTCAAGCAATGATCCCAACAGTCCCTCCACTTGGGGTGGGATTGTTACAGAAATTTGCACCCCACTTTTCCTAGCCATAAGGCCGAGTCAGAAGTTAGATTCTCTTGCCAGGAGGAATAGATTGTAACTTGCAGCCACGAAAAATGCAGAATGTCCTTGGATGCTGTAATTCCCCCTACAGATCTGATATGGAAGACATTAGAAAATGTCAGACAACCATATCTGCTTGCACTCAGGGCTGTTAACATAGTTTATAAATGCTAAATAATAAATAATGAATTAGTTAAGAAGGTATTTTGCAGGCTGAAAGGTAGTGGGGAGCCAAAGCCTAACAATTCCAACTCAGTTGCTCATAGGATATATGTATCTGTGTGCGTGTGTAAAATCCTGAAAAGCAGGATATTACTCGTCTCCTAACTGAAAGATTAGACTTCTATTTCCCCATGCATTTTTAAGGCACCTACAGAGTTTCGTGAAACAGAACTCCCTGGGCAGGGCTGGGAGCCCAGGGAAGTTGTCTGTGTTTGTGTAATGGCCTGGGTGACAGCCAGGCCCTGACCCAGTTAGGGGATGGGTGGGTGTCCTCCTCTTACCACTCTGCCATGTACCTTACTAATGGGGGACATTACAGCTTTCTTGGCCCTTCACATGGATACTATTTCCTGGTGAAGGTGGCCTGACCACCTCAAAGGGAGGTTGCTAGGGCAGAGGAATTGCCTCATCAGGAATACACGTGGTCAGTTCACCTGGGCACAGAAACTGGGGCTGCAGTTTCAGAACACACACATCTGAAGGGGCTGTAAGAGCTTTAAGCAAGATCCCTGACAGACTCTTACCAACACCCTCTAGTTTCCAGTACTGCAGCATGAGGGCTGCATGGGGAAAATCAGCTCAGACAGACCCACTACAACTTGTCATCCTCTTTCACCTGACATCCTTGCTCGTCTTACTCAGAAGAGACAAAATGCTCCTTCAAGCATCTGAACAACACAGCTGAAATGACAGCCAGTGGAAAGACTCCCATTGCCTTCCCTGGAAGCTGAACTGTGCCCTGTTCAATGGCTTGTCCTGATTGCAGTGAGGAGGAAAAGACAGCGAGTCTACCAGTTCTATAGCAAACATGTCTACTCTGTCCATAGTGACTAGGAATTTTACCAGACAGGAGTGATGTCTGCTCCTGAGCACCAGCCAAAGATCTTCCTACTTAACAACACTGGTTGTTTCCTCCCAATTCTACCTGCCTACTTCCTCCCATGACTCCCTCCAAATCTCAGCAAAAGGACACTGTAGCCACTACACTTATATTATGGCAAATATCTTTTCTCTTATGGCCTGTTTTCAGTGCACACTTGTGATGCATCTCATCTGACCTACACGTCTCTCTTTCAGGCCTGCTCTGGGAACATACCGGACTTCGCAGCATCTTCTTCTCACGCTTCTCTTTCATCAGGTTTGCTTCTTGCTAGGTTTTTCATTAGTTCCCATATCTGTTACCCAGACATTAACTATTTTGGATTTCACACCAGAATAACAACTTGTCTCAAAGATCCTATTTGCTAATCACTTTTGCTAGTTGTCTAGCAAACATCCTGCAATGTCCTTTACTAGCTCCACAGTACCAATATTCTGATCATACAATACCTGTATTAAGGCTCCCACACACTGACCCTTTCTTAAAAGCCCAATTGTCAGTAAAACTTCTCTGCAAGCAAATTTTCAGCAACCCTTTGATGAATAAAATGATAATTATTTCTTCTGTCTTCTGCAGTGAGAGTAAGCGCATAAGGATCTGTAATGCAGAATCTGTGGAAGCCTCTTTCTCCTTGCCTCTCACCTGCTTTTTTTCTTAGCAAACTTGGGAAGCCTTAAACAATACATTTTCAAATCCAGGGGGACAACGATAAAGGGTTACTGCAAGTCAATCTCTTCAAAGACTGAACAAGAGACTTTATTTCAAAACAAATGAATAAACAACAGGCCTGGCCTCCCTACCATACCCTGTCTTTGCCCTCTGCAAGGTGCCTGATCATGCAGGTTTCTAGGACTTGCCCTTCTGAGCAGACTTGAAGAAGCTGAGTGCACACCCCCAGAGGGACAACCCCAGGACTCCCTTCCTGGCATCTCAGGCCAAGAGGCCAAGAACTACAAGCACAAATCGTAGCCATATCCAGCTCTCACTCGGCAGCAGCAGCCTTTTCAGGATGGTGGCTTTGCTACAACTATTTTGTAGCCCCAACTGCAGAAGCCCTTGTTTGTGCTCACTGTGAGCTGTTATGCCATGCACCCTTTTCCTACCTGCTCCCTCAGACACAACGCTTTCACACCAGAAATACTCCTCCAACCCATATACTGCTGGAGTTTCTTACACAGCCTCTGCAAGCCAAGGAATCTCCTCGGCCCTATTCAGTGCTTCCTGACAGTCTTCAAAGGATTGCTAATTCCAGTCTGGTTAAAATCTGCAGAGCATTCCCTCCCTTCCAGCTTTTCTGCCTTTCCTTCTGTGAGCCAGCCAGCAGCTGCCAGGCCATAAAACACACACCAGAAGCACGGTACACCTGAAATTCTCTGAAACTTCTGCAGTGCTATGGGCAAGGAGATCACAGGATCCAGCCAAGGACCATCAAGCTGCTGCAAAAACTGTTTTCTGAAGGAGACTGGTGCACCCCTGGGGGACTCCTATTAAGGGCAGACAAGGGTTAACAGAGTTTGCTCTTTCCATCTCAGCCCTCCTCCCCTCTGTGCATTTCTGTCAAAGACCTGCTCTCTGGCCAGTCACCGCTGGGATCAGGCTGCTCTAACAGTCTGGCTGACACTGTGTGCAGGAGCAAATCCCACTGTCTGAAGGCACCACACATGCAAGTGCTTCACAGCCCTCCAGAAGGAACTCCAGAACTGAAAGAGCCACCATCGGGACCTCGAAGATTTCAAAATCATGCAAGTTTAAAATAACTTCTTAAAACACTCAGTTGAAGAAAATGCTAAAACTCTCTGGCTTTCTTACTTTTCTTGAATGACTGCAAGAATTTTACTTAGCCTGTGTCTTCAGAAGCCATATGGAAAAATCAGTTCTGTCCTGTTAAACTGGCTGCACAGTTTCCATCGTTCTACAGAGATCTGGAAAGCCTATGTTGTTTTAGTTTATGCCTTTTTTTGGCAAAGAAAGCAAGTGGTCTGTTGATCATTTGGACAGGAACACAACAGGTAAGCAGAGTATTTTTTCATGTAACGTATTTCCAAGAGTCTGAGAGTATACTGTTTGTGTGATTGAGTGAAATCAGCCTTTAGGATGACATTCACTTGGGGATAAGCTGATTGTAGGTTGGTTGCTTGCTTTGTTTCTTTGTTTTCCTGGGCAAGAAAAGCTGAGCTGCTGTGGTATGTGTGGTTTTCAAGGTCCTGTCATTTAAGCAGCAGACAGACTTTTTCTTATTTTTTTTTAATCCTCTCCACAGCACAGAGCAAGTCAGATTCCACTGTGAAAGGTAAACCAAAATATTTGGGGCTGTGTTTCGAATCTATAAGCTACAGTTATCCTACAAGAATAACCAAGTTGCAAAGAAGTGTACTCAGAGTCGTAAGAAAGGCTTTAAGAACATTAAAAATGGAATTGATATAATAGTCTTAACTAGTTGTTCCACTTCTTCAGATGGTTGTTTAACCCTGCACTCAGCCAGGTGCTCAAAATATCACAAAGAGGCAGGGTATTTCCTAACTTTATTAAGATGTTAAGTAGGACATTCAGGTGACCTGGTAGTGATAATTTCAGTGACCATCTCAGATACTAAAGATGTGCATTACTTTGGGAATCACAGATGAAAACAAATTTTATACATAAAATCTACAGATGTACTCAGTACTGCATTTAAATGTGCGTGTAGGAAATGGAGCTGTTCCTTTTATAAAGTCACTTTAATTGTGATGGACAGGTTGTCTTCGGAATTGTAGATATTCTGACTGCCTAATATCTCCTGCATATTTACAGGCACCGTGAGGAAAGAGCTGATGTCAAACAAGTGAAAATTACAAAGGATGTAGACTTTGTCTTTTATGTCCTCTTCTATCACTAGACAATAATCAGATTTAACCAGGGCCTTGCTGCGTGCAAGATGCAATAAGCTACTTTTTCCTCCTAAAAGGCATCTTGCTCACAGAGCTCCCTCTGCTTTCCAAACCCCTGAGCTACAGTTGGCACTTACATTAAAGGGCTATGCCCTTCCTTCTTCTCCCCTTTCTTTCCCTTTCCTCCCTTCCTGAAAATGGGTGTAACAGACAGAAAATTGTGAAGATAATCAATAACTTCACACAGTAGCATACTGGCAAAATTTCTTGTCCTAACTGAAGCCTCTTAATCTGTGCAGCTCTGTGCAACATACAGAGCACAGTTTAACTAATGCCACCACTTTCAGAGATTATTTTTGGGACTGTTTGTGAACATTTATTTCATCCATTCAAAGCTGATAGTAAAGCCTCCTGGAAAAAGTGGGGGGCATACATGATTTTTTGAAATCTCTTACCGAAGTGAATACTGCTGCCCTCTAAAGCAGCCTTCCTCCAGGTGAGATATACAAAGAGTTTAAAATCTCCCAAGCATAAATTTACGTATTTTTATCCTGAATCTTCCACTTTTCAAACAGCATCTTACACTGCTCTGAATAACTTATTCTGACCCTCTTCTTTACACATACCTGTAGTAAAAATGGATGGAACAAAAATTCAATGATCTCTGACAGAACAGAAGCAGCAGTGTTTGGTAGTGACCTCCTGTGAGTCTGAAAGTGGCAGTTCCATTACAAATAACCCAGCCTTGAAATTTAGCAAATGAAAAGGATAAATTAGTGAAGATATTTGAAATGTAATTCTCCACTCATTTTGTCAGCAATAAAAGGGGTTTTTTGAATAACTCTTGTGATACTGCACCTATGCTACACTGACTGTATTCCTCTATAATAAAAAACTTATGAGCAGCTTCTGCCATTAAATCTTTGCAGAAAGATCTTCTGAGAAATATTTCTCTGTGAACTTTAAGCAATTTAGCAAAATGGAGACTAGCACTGTTTGAATGCCTGGCTTGCTGAGGTTATGATAAATACCATGAAAACCACAGAAAGAGAAGATCACTGATTATTTTCTCCTCCAAGACAGTTGCTGTTCACTCCTGTCATTTCATTTTACAGTACTGAAGATGTCCTGGTTCTTGTTTTATCTGCCTCTCCATCTTCTCATGGTGGCTTCCTTGTGCCATTCTATAAAAGTACCCATCTCCAGTTCCCAACAGAGTTTCAAGACCAATCTCTTCAATTTCTACCACTCCCTGATACTTGCTGATGGTAAGGAAACTACAGTTCACTTGCTGAAAGACATACCTAAAAGGTAAGAGCAAACAGTCACTCTTACTCTCAGATACATCCCCATGACAGTGGTAGCTGCATGGTACCAGTACAAGCCAAGAACTGCTATGCACCTACAGAGCTCCATCAGCGTCCACTGCATTTCCAGAGAAATACCCCATTGCTGTCAAGCTTAAGTATCTTTCCATTGTCCAGAATCGATGACACTCTAAGTTTAGATTCGTGTATGTACTTCAGCCAGCTTTCTGGGACGTTCATCAGTGTCACAGTTTAGGGTCAGGGCAGCCCCTTAGACCTATAACAGACGCTCTCTGTTAACCCCCCTCCCTCCCCAAAG
>WTSP01014835.1:0-35501 GCA_025331215.1 Actenoides lindsayi | reverse complement strand
ATGTACCATAAACAGAACTTAACAAAACACCAGGTGTTGGTCCAGCTTACAAAAACCATCCTACTGTTTTTCATAACACTGGTGAGCAAGGCAGGACTTTCACCGAATATTGTGAGAACCAGAGAAAATCCCTCTGCTAGCAGCTTTTCAGCAGCCACAGTACTGAACACTGCATTCCTTTCTGTGGTCTTAGTCTTTTTTGTGTTAGGAGAATGTTGCATTTGATGACAGAAAGTTTGTTCTTGGGGAACAGTGTGGATTACTGACATAGCTAGCAGATGCAGAACACCTGGCAAGAAATCTTCACATTTTTGTTTTCATTCTTAAGTAAGCATATTTCTTGCTATAAACATTTCAAAAGTGCAGTCTTTGAGTCAGAATTTAGAATTACCAAATACTATGCTTGTTATTGAAGGATTTTTTGCTTGGTTCTTCACCTTTCCCTGAGTTCTGTTCCAAAGAGTTTGTAACAGAAAGAAAAGATAGACAATGAGCTACATATGGAAGTTGTATTATCCCAAGTCCTCAGATGTGAAGCTAATGTCAAGAGTGATTTAAACTAAGATTTGATTACACAAAAAACTCCTGTAGACTTTTCATCAGGGAGCATGCACCTAGATCCTCCCCCTTCAGAGCTTGACAATAATCCCGCTCAGGACACTTCATTCCACACTGTATAGAAAAATGCTACTTAGAATGTAATCCAGACCCATTTAGTTCATTAATACTTCTGTAATAACAAGGCTGGTTACTTGCAATGCTGCTTCTGAGAGTGTAACAATGCTCTGCTGTATAGTGACAGAAATACACATCAGTGGGCAGATGACCTTCCCAACTGAAACCAAAAGCAGCGCTAAAGTGTTTTCCCCTTTCACCAACAAAAAGGTTGAAGACTCTTGGGAATCACTTGGGAAACTAGCCCACTACTGCAGCCAAAAACCCAACACGTTATCATACAACACAGAGGGATTCCCTTGTGAGCCATGCAGGCCTCTAGGCTCCATCAGTATCAAAGAAAATATAGCTATAATGAATTCACAGCAACTCACAGGAATAGGATAGGATTTGGTCTGCTGAATAAGGTGAAAGAAATAAGCCCCCCTCAGAATGTTCTTGCTCAACGAATAACCACACTTGTACCTGTTCCAGCTTCTAGTCTGACCAGTTCATCTGAATAGAATTGTAAGGTATGGAGAAGGAGAGAAGGCTTGTGCATATGCCACAAACCAGAAGTCCTCCGCTCTCTCTCCAATCTCTTTAAAGAAGAGTACTCGGCACAGAGGAGTTGAATTAGTCCAAATTGGAGTATGGCAATACAGTGATATCTTCTTGCTTGACCTTATCGTTTCATCCTAGTTCCATCTATGGTAGTTGGCTTCCACTCAGTTATTTCGTGTTGTCTCTGGCACTATAAACCTACATGTTCTGGCCAAAAAATTCCTACTCTTTACCTCTGCTGACAAGTCCCATTCTTTCACTGCCAACCTCAGCCGCTGCTGGGTCACTGAAAACTATCCACCTTTTTTGCTAAAGCCACAGTGACACAGCCAGTACCGGTTTACAGAAAATGAGGTTCTTGTAGCTCTCTGTGTCCAAGAAGGGCTGCAGCAGCAGCAGACTGCAACAGTGCAAAACTGAAGCCCTCTGCCGAAGACCACGCTTTCAGTTAGCCCAGGGAGAGTTCAAACTCACCTGTGCGTAACAGCAAGTGGCAGTGGGATGAGGAAAAGGGTAATTTCTCACAAGGAGGCAGAACTCGACTGGGCATGAGGAGCTCATGACTGGTTTCATCAGCAGTTCTTTGCACCACCATATCCACTGAAAGAACGTGATTTTATGCATGCTTATGAAAACAAAGAATCTAATAGGTCACCTCAAACTACTAAATGCATTGGCAGCGCCTAAAGTGAGCTTTGCAAAGAAAGGCAACCACTACTAATGTAACATGATTCTCTATTTTTCTTGCCAACATCCATGAGATAGCCACATTTACATGAAAACGCTCAACTGCATGATAGTTTATTCTAAAAAGACAACTCTCACTCCTATTTTTGCTTTCCACTGGCTTCTATTCAGCTGTGAGGCTTTTTTACAGTATGTGGCCTGTTTTAGGTTGCACTCTGTAACTTAGAAGTAAAATGTCTGTCAGCTCCCCCAAAAGTCTTTGCTGGCATCTCACAAAAACAAACTGCCATTGTCGTAGACCATAGCAACTTGATTTCTTCTAGCTTTAGCCAGAAGTTTCATGAACCACAATTATACTTGCTGCTGCCATGAAGTCAAAAGTATTTTCAATCTACCTCTCAGATGACTTTCAGACTGAATATAATAGAAGAGGCTTAGGGAAGGAGTATCTGAAAATCAACTTGTATTTTCTACATTTTCATCCGTTGTTCAAACTCAGGGGTCTATGTATGGATATCCACAGCAATCACAGGTTTTCTTTTCACAAATGCTGAAAATCCTTACTCCTAAAACATAGCCAGCTGGGTGTTTGCTCATACATAAAAACATATATATGTGTGTGTACATACACACACGCACCCCACAGCAGGATATTTTTCCTTCAATCATGACTGCACTATTGGCTAACAGAAAAACATGCCTGATTAGGGGCTAGTATAATATGGACACTTTGATAAGGTCATTCCAATTAAATGTAGATATTCACAAAATCATTTTATCAAGACACCTATTACAAGAATCTCAAAAGGGTAAGATTGGCAAGCATCCTGAAAAAAACAAGAGTATTCCATCTTTGAACATGAATTTCAGTTCTGATTTTCAAGTTTTACCACTAACAGCTATTGCATTGCACTACTTGTTGTTTTTTTTCCTAAAAAAACTTGTTGGTTTTTTTTCCTAAAATAGTAATAAATATTTCTAAAGACTACCATTAAAATTAAAAAACCCCACATCTTTGTGTGCTACTCATGAGTGTAACTGTTTGAAAGTAGTGAAAAAACAGACAACTTAGTTAAGGTAAACTGAAAAGTATTCAATAATAAACAGGTTAGTTGATTTAAAGTCCTTCGTAAGCATTTTTTTTGTATGATTAGGGTCAATAGTCTTTTGATCAGAATCGTCTGTCCTCCCTCCTTATCCTTGCCTACAGCAAGCTGAACCTGTGAAAGGTCAGAAATCACGTTGGAAGGAGCAGTAGGAGCTTAGAATGTGGTAAAAGACAAGAATAGAACCAATGGCCCTTGTCTGATGCTAGAGCTATGTCAGACATGAGGAAGATGGTGGCTCAGAGAGAAAAACAGAAGATATTTTAATGCAGAAAATCTTTTCAACTCTATTAACCTAAAAAGCAGGATCAGGAGTAAAGTTTTTACTGGTATTACCCAGATACGCACCCCCAACCCACTCTGCTATTCTGTGGCAGGTTTAATTTATTTCTTTTTATACACAGGTTATATAAGTAAGGCACAATGCTCCAAACTTTTCAGAAGCAGAAGAAGAAACTGAATTTTCAAAATGAAAAACTTATCTCATGACAGAACCTCTCCTTAATCTACAGGCAAACAAGTCCACTTGCATTTTGAAACAGCTTTTTAAATTTTGAATACAGGAGGACAGCTATGATTAGGATACAGCCATTCCAAGATGAAAGATTTAAAGGGTATAGAAAAAGTTAAACTGTAGAAGGTTGAATGTCACTTTAACTCTTTGGACCTCAAGTTCTACAATCAACTGCAACTCCTCAGCCTCACTCTGTTTACCTTTTCCCCTGTGCTAAAAGCCTAATAGCTAACAGCTGAAAATCTGGCATCTTTCAGCACTGAATTAACTTCAGTAGCTACAAATTTAAAATATTGACTCAAATAACTGCAAGAAATACAGCAAATTTGTTCTTAATTGTCCATAATCATCTTCATTAATGAGAGTGGGTTCTTCTGGTTGCTTTCAGTCACGAAATATCCTAAAGGAAAAAGTACTATTTGTTAGTATAAAACGATGTTAAGTCTGAGATGTAACTGGGCAAGATAACAGTTCTCCCAAACTCTGCACTGAAAGATTAATTCAAATCTAAAAAGTTAAGGCAATGCAAACATGCTGGTTGAATTGCAGAGAGCAATCTTGCAAGTGATGATCCTCCTGATATTTCTGTGCACACTGCAGAACTGGTCAGGATCTCAAAGGATGCAATTTTAAGGTAATGACAAGTTTACAAAGGGATTATTTTAGGATAAGAGCAGACCCACTTCCTCTTTCAGTATGCTTCCATACGCTACAAATAAAAAGATGTATCAAAGGATTTCTCCTCTCAAAGGTAATAAAGAGCTCTTTTAACATCTAACAGGGCAGTCCAGCTTTTGCTGATAAATTGCATACTTCAGGGAATATTTTTTTTTTTTCCATCCAGAAAAAATAGCCCTGTCTCTTTTACCACAAAAGTTACATTTTTCTTTGGAAAACTGTGTGTGTGTAACACGGAGGCAGAACTTGGTAAACTGTAGAAAATCAGTGTATCAACTGTTCTCTGTAGAAAACACAATGACATCTTAACTGTAGAGATTCAGTGCCTCTGAAACAGGTCAAAGATCAAACAAAAATGTGCATCTACGAAGACTTTACCAGGAAATCTAAGTTCTTATACAAAAGGAATCTGTACAAAACTTTTTCCAGAGAGCTTTATCCAAGGAGGAAACTGAGTAAAACAGCCTGAAACCACAAAAACAGGCACAAGAAACAAGACTGTAAGAAGAAGTTTCTGAACACGACTTGACAGAGGAATCACGGCTGAAGAGCTACACCAAGCTTTCCCCATCACCTTAGCAAACTGCAGCACCACTGACTGATCACACTTGAATTTTGGCAACTCTCTCAACACCCAGCTCAAGGGCTGCCTAAATACTTCCTTTTATTAATCCTCCCTGAAAAGAAAAAAAGAGACAAAGTATATTTGCTCTGGATCACACAGTTACAACGCAGGCAATTTTAGGATTTCTCCATTTTAAGAAAGTAGGCTCTCAAATCTTACTAAGAGCACTGCTCTGGTCTACAAGAGTCACAAACCAGATTTGTGCCTGACGGGAGTGGGCACGCAGAGGGAGGAGAGAAACTGTCCAGTCTTTTCAGAGGAACATTATGCAATGGAGTCAGGCACCTACATGCTACTAAGGACTTGGTTTAGTGATGTTCAGGAGCAGCAGAATATGCTGCAAAGCAGGGGAATGTAGAGACGGATACAAACCTGCATGCTTCCCTGCATGAGACATTCTTAGAACCCAGCCAATGAGGAAGGTTAGAGGAAGGCAGGAGAAAAGCAGGGGAGCACTAACTTCACAGAGCACAAGAGCACCTGGAATAGCTCTAGGTCAAAACGATAAACAGAGCAGTAGCCAGAAGCTGTGCTCCAAAAGCCAACGTGGCAAACTTTGTCGCAGCAGGCGAGTCCCCGCCTCTGCCCAAGCACGCACTTCTTCATAGGCTTGAATACTGTACGCTACGGGTCAGTGGTGAAAGCTCGTATTAAGAGGTATCATTATGTCTAGTAAGTCTTTAAAAGCCAAGTAAGCAAAGTTTTATCCTCTAGTAAGAAGTTTGTAGCACAGCCACAAAATGTCAGACTCTACCAAAAGGTGCAAGGAGTTCCACAGTGCTCAAAATGCAGTAGAGGCTCCCACAGTATTTTATCTTCATTTCATTCCAGATCCTAAGTTACAACTCCACCCTTCGAAGGCCCCAAACATGATCCTCTTTTACGAAGAGCTAAAATGAAGGATTAATTCTAGAAAGGAATTCTAAACGTCGTCGCATGCTGTGCCTTCCAGCAAAGGAAGAGGAACTCGGGATCCCAATGACTTACTAGGTTTTCTCAGGGCTGCTTTTCTCCTTAGGAAAAGGTGTTTCCCTGCCCTTCCTACTGCATCCAGCAGTGAGTGCCCCTTCCCACACTGGACCATGGAAGTACAATCCTGCTACTTGGTGCACTGACAAGAGACATGCTGTCAGGTCTCCAAGTATAGGAATAGTAAGGAATGTGAAAACCTTGCATATAAAGCAACAAAGTGAGTAATTCAGAGTTAGCACTCATGGCTCCTCCACCCAGCTTGTTAACATCTTGCTATCATCTGTCCCTACTTTATTTCATCCTTCTAAGATATATTTACATGTAGATGATGTTCCATAGCACACAATTATGAGATTATGTAACATATTCACAAATGGGTTTTTTTGCTTTTATGTTACTCGTTAAAAAGGGAACTTCTTCAGGCAAATTAATATTAAAAACCTGTTTCATGTGTTCAGTAAAAGAAAGACTACATTACTCTAGAAATGAAAGGCATTTGCTTTCCAGATGCACTTATCAGAAGCTTACAATGAACTAATGATTAGATGACAGAAAATAACTCACCCACTGAACATACAGTAGGATTACTACATAGTTCATGAAGAGATGGATAAGTCTGCTTAACAACTGACCATCTTCAATATAAAGTTATTTCCCTCTAATAGCAGTCTATCTTGGAAATTCTCTGCTGTTAAAACCCACAAAAAAAAAAAAGAAAGAAGCCAAATATGAAGCACAAAGCCATTTCTATTAAAATCTCCCCAGCATTTCAGTAATCTGCAATATTAATTTGCTCAGTTACACACATTTTCATTAAAGCTTGCTTGTCCTGTCTCTGTGCTTAGAATAAGTTCTCGAGTCAGATTTAATAAGCATATAGAACTGATGGGGTACTTATTTCGCTCTACTGAATAGACTTCAGTTGAAGCAAAAGATCAAAGATCAGACACAATGACCAAACAGCCTTCAATCAGATTTCTATCACAGTCAGCTCTCTGAATCGACATTTGGGAACCAGTAATATTTATCATTTTAGGAAACAAAATATAACCACAGTTCAACTTAAAATCCAGTTCATGGAAGTATATTTATGAGTTTGCTCACTATTGAACCAAGCATTTAAATAGAACCTGGAAATTCATTAGGCCAGTTTGACTTCAGTACCAAGTGAAACAATGCCTCCATAAATATATTAAATACCCACACCTTTTCTTACAAGGCACATTCAATATTAGAATTCTTTTGTAAAGGATACAAGGATTGTTGTCATCGATGCTGCAGTTGTCCAGGATCAAGGGGATGCCATCTAACTCATAAACCTAAATGAAAACCACAAAAGTTTAACAGATATCTCAACAGTACTAATGACATTTCATGCAAGAAATATGTAAAAACGTAACAGGGATGTTTGTTTCATCAAAAGTATTACACATATCAAATAAATTGCAGAACAAATCTGGTATTATCAGCAGTAAATATCCTAAAACAGTAACATAAGCAGGCATTAATTTCACATTCTTCCTTCATTTAGCATATGTTTGACCGAGGTATTTTCTATGTCACACTTCTCACATCAAACAAGAAAAGCTGTTCTTATTGCCAGCTCATGATTGCTTCCAGAAGGAAGAACCATGAAAAACTACTGAGTGACAAAAGAAGTTGAAAAATACATATATGCATGCACACAAGTTTGCATGGGGCCATGTGTCTTCTCCATCTTCTGTATCTATGCAACCTTCAAAAGCAACGTGTTATCTCTGTATACCTAACCACAAATTCTTTGCATCAAGAGCCACTGACTTTTTTCCTTTGATAGCAACCAGTAAAGATGAGATCTGCAGTTTTTTATTTTCTATATACACATAAACATGTAAATTCACAAATTACACTGACACATTTGTATGTATGGATAAGATAGTAACATATACTCCTAATAGACTCATACATGTGTACATGTCCACACTACCAAGAATTCAGGACACACTGATGTTAACAATAAATATGTAGCATATTTATCTTAAGAAAAGTATATATTCCATATGAAAAGTATCTAGACTTCGAAGGTACACTGTAACACCATACATGATCATGCACATTTATAGCTTTAGAAGATGTTACTCATGGAAATAAGAACCTGTTCTAAATTATCTGCAAAATTTCAAATGTAGAAATACCTTCTTCAGGCATAGAAGCATTTTTTTTTTAAATTACAAAAATTGTTTTAAAAAATGCTTGCGAGCATGAGGATTATTAATTTATATTCTTATATATTATTTATATTCTTTAAGCCACCTGGGCAACTTGATCAATATTAGAGCAGGGTGGTTGGACAAGAGGTTCCTACAGAAGCCTCTTCCAGCCTCAACCATTCTGTGACTCTGTGCTAGCCAAACCACACTTGTCCAGATCTTAACTTTCTAAATTCCTTAAAACTTAATTTCAAATCAAGAACTGGCAGACAAAGGAATTTAGCAGAATGTCAGTTTAGGTTGTGGCACGATGATGGGATTCTCTCTTCCATCTTTTTTTCCCCAAATAAGATGGGTTTTTAGGTACCATGCAAACCAATAAATCACGCTTTGACTGCAGGATGGGTCAGCCTTCTGAAACACAAGTTCTATAGTAAGAGAAGAAAGTTGAGGAGGAGACTTAGATGTGAAATCCAAAACAGACTATGGATCAGTAAAACATAATTCAGACACCGATCTCAGCACAGCTCTCTTTCAAGTTCCTTTGCAGATAGTCTTACTGCAGAAGCTCAAGTTGTAACATGAGAAAGCACAAGTGATGGACACACAAAAAGGCAAGGTTTACATGTAAGAAAAGCAAAGTGCAGTGCTAACCATTAAGACCTAACTGGCAGATCTGTGTCAACATGCATAACTACACCGACGTGAAACACAGCAACACAAGTTCTAAAATATCAATTCTTTCCACAAAATGTTTGTGTTTTCTCCAAAGCTGATGCATTATGTATGATGTCATACTTCAAAGCCTGAACAAACGGTGACCTTTCAATAACATAGCACTTGTGTGTGCTTGGGAAATGTGAATTCTTTGATTTTCACACTGTAGCCAAAACGATACACCTGCAATGTTACCTTCTATTTTCTATCAGTGAAACACTTAACAGTACAAATTAATCTAGATTAAGTGCTGTCAAATGAAATAAACCATGCAATCTTTTCCAGTTTGATCCTAATGAGAAGTTATGTTAATAGTAAGCATGTATTCAGGGAAAGTAAAATTTCAATTAAAATCCACACAGGCTTCAAAAAGTTACTGTGGAAATATAATGAGATTCTGTCAAAGCTAAGTGGAAACAGAAGCAGCAAACCACAGCCTTAGTGATACCTTAACATAAAGAATGGTTGCTAACTACCACTGCCTTAGACATCCACTGAGAGTCTCTTGAATGTTGTCCTATTCACCTATGCTGAAACTGTACATATAATCTGACCGAGTTAGACACAGCTTTTGTCGCCGTGACACCAGCCTTAGTGTGTCACCTGTGCCTCACTACACAGGGAAATGAAACAAGGAGAAGAAACCTGACTCAAAACAAGTACTTCTCAGAGTGACTTGTGGGCAAAGAGCTCTGACTCCCGAGCAACTCCTAAGCAACCCCTACTACAGAAGTTCCAGTCCATGCCAGCTGTTCCTGAACCACCACTGCAACAGCATTTGATGGTAACCTAACATTCATGTAATGATCTGGGCTGCAACATGAGCCACTTCAGTATTTGCCCTGCACATATCAGAGCCATTTCCAGGCTGTCTCACCTGTGTGCTGACACCATCTCAAATATTCTTACTCTTATCTGCCCATTATCTCCCACACCAGCAGATTCTATAAATATCGAGAACTCATGATCCCAGAACTCAACCTTTTACACAGATTTAGTGGAATTACACTGCCCGATACAAAGAGGTTAGTGGCTTTTCCCAACTAATTATTTCCCTCTGAAGAGAAGCGTCTGTGAAACGCGCAGGGCAGAGTGAGGCAGTGGACCCTTTGCAGGGATCTTCTGCAGGGCTTGGGAAAGGAGTCAATGTTGCACAGCCCTCAAATCTCACTTCAAATGTGCAAAAAAACCCTCCTGGGAAATAAACCACAGTAGCTAGTGTGAAGCTGGATGTAATCCATTCAGATTTAGGAAGAAATTATAGACAGAAACTAAGGAATAGGATAGTTCTGGTGCCTGTCTTGTAAAAATAACTGCTCATGTTGGACTGTGTTATAAAAAAGTCACTGCACTTACCTTCCCTTTACATTACTGACAACACAGTAATGTGGAACTCCATTGGACTGCAACAAGCCACAAGGTTCTTTTATTATCAAGAACTGTAATTCTTTATTCTGAACTACACTGAAACACTAAATGAAGATGTAACCTATATGTAGACTGAAATCTTAACCACGTTTAAATTCATTATGAAAGTTACTTAAGTTTAAAATCAAAATTAAATAGTCACTCCCGGTGTTTCAGTCGAGCCAGTATCAAAAATTTTGTCCTAATGTTATTATGTCAGATTCTACAATTGTGTTCTCTAAAGCAGGACAGAACATCCAGCATTCAAAGGCAGGTATTCACCTCTTTCAGTTAAAAAAGGCATCTTTCACAACACAGCTTTATGTTGCTGCCCCACTTGTTTTCTGTGCTTGCCTTTGAAACATAATGAAGACTGGTATCGTGCCAGTGAGAAATTTCAATGTATGACACTGAAAAGAAAAGGTTTCCCCAGTGACAAAGTGACCTCTAGCTTTTTTCTCTTTCTCTGTACCTGGAATTTAATAATACTTTTCAATTACTTAAACCAGACACTAAACAGAGGTGCAGTACAAATATTAAACAAGAACTTGTGAAAGTGATCAGCCCAGACCATACACACCCACTGCCCTCATGGCCAAGGAAGAATACAGTGCTTTACTCAGATGTTTTGGGACATACGCTCTAGGAAAAAACCTACACTTTTTGTCCTGACAGTGAATGAAAATATTAAAAACCAAAAATAAAGCTTTTATGCTTAGAGAATTCACATTTATTGACCGACATATAAATAAGGTCCCTATCATAATTAAGGATACTTGCCTGAACAGAACTACTTCGGATAATCCCTCAGCTTTCTCTTACGAAGATCACAGAAATAATTAACATTAATACAATCATTCACAGCAGAGATCAGAAAAAGTATAAATTAACTATAGACCGTTTCTTGACTCTTTCCCTCCAGCAGCAGTGGAGCCAAGCTCAGGGGTAAGAATGCAAATTCTCCAAGCATGACAGTGCTTGCTGCTGAAGCTGCGTGCATCTCCTGAAATGCAAATACAATCTCCAGGTCTAGCAACTACACAGACAGTAGCAGAAAACCTCCCCAGAAATGATCTCTTCAAAGCATCATTAACACTTCGGGCATTAGAAACATTATCAAGGCAATTAAAAGAGTACTATTATGCAAAAACATACTATTATGCCTTTAGGTAACGTCTTGAACATAAATTATTCTTCCACCAGAAAGCAACCGATTCTCAGTCTTCAACTGATCCAGAAGGCAGAGTGAGAAATGTTTGTTTCAGCCCCAGAACACTTCTGTTTCTCACGGGTTTTATTTGCTCTACCTATAGCCAAGCAGAAGGAAATGCATTCTCACAAATGGAAGCTGACTACTAACAGTTTGAGTGTCCCACGCTGACAATCATTTTTACACCTTACTGGTAAGTACATTGACAAACAGAAAGACAAATTTCTAGTTTAAAAAGTGGCTGAGGGTGAGAAATACATCCTCCAGAAATGAGTCCCAAACCAGGAAGAAGCAGGAACCATTTCTCCAGAGAAAACTCCAGATATGACACTGATTACAGATCACCAGTTTCCTACTCAAGTCTGTCTCCAACAACATTTAGCTCCAGAATATTAAATTTCAATTCACGTTATGGAATTCAAAAGAAAAAAAAAAATATTTCTGGGAGGAAGAAAACTGGCAAACTTCACATTTTGGATTTGGCTGCTCTTCACTCTTTGAGATGCTCCTAGCTCTGTCACACAGCTGGAAGTGTTGAAGACCAGGAAAAGTGGCAGCACAGGTTCCTTCAGGAGAGGTGTGCTGGTCAATGGCCAACTCTCAGCCTTAGTTTGCAGTGGAGCAGGGATTAAGCTGCCACTCCCCAACTTCCACTCCCAGGACCACTGCTTTGGGTTTCTCATTTACCTGTTTGCTGATTCTAATGAGGCAAAAGATAGGAGTGTAACAGTATTTCTGATACCACATTTCTCTGACAACTTTGATTTAAACTGGCTAATGGACATAAAAGCTGGAGGTTGTAAAGTGAGGGAGAAGGGGAAGAATGACACAGCTGGGACAGCATGACCACAGAAAACCTGAAGAACATGTTCAGGTTGCAGAAAAGAAGCCTATTGACTGTATTTTCTGTTTTCCCTTAGGACATTTCAACATACTTCTCAAGAGCTGAATCATCAAGATATTAACACCCATCTTACAGAAACAACAGCATCCCAATCTGTATCCAAAGGAGCACAGCCAGGAGAGGAAGTGAAGCAATTCTTCTCCTCATCAGGCAGCAAGCTACCACAGGGGCTGAAGCTATGCCATGGAAAGAGGGGTTTGGAAACTGGGGATTTTTTAGCCCAGAGAGACTCAGGACAACCTGATGGGAGCCTTCCCATACCCACAAAGAGGTCACTAAGGCGGCAAAGCTGCTCTCCTGCCACAAGGTCACTGTAGTTTAACTACTGTACTGAAATACACTTTCATAAAAACGAAACTGAGAAGGTTGAGTGGATACAAGGAAAAAAAAAATTACTGTGAGGATATGGAGCAGGTAGCCCACAGACACTGTGGACTCTCCATCCTGGAGGTCTTCAAGACATGTCTAGAAAAGCCCTGAGCAACCAGCTCTGAACTCAGCTTTGAGCAGGAGGTTGGACAACAGACCTCCTGAAGCCCCTTCCAGCCTGGATGACTGTGAGAGTCTAAGGCTCTTCAATCTACTCCAAAAAACATGAAAGGGCTAAGACCATGAAAAGAAGCCTAGGTTCTTTTTTTTTCCCCTCACATTAGTTCAAGATGAGATTCTTTCTACCCTAACGCAACGTTTTCTTGGTTATCAAGTCGGAAGAAGTTGTCAGAAACAATTTTTCAGAGTATGTAACGAACAGTAGCAGTTCTAGAAAAAAACCAGGATTCTTGCCCATCAGTGGAATAATCCTGCATATTCACTGACTTCACATAAGAGAGAAAACTTGTATTTTGGAAGCCAGACTGTTCACATAAATTTATTCCTATAAACTCATATAACTTCAAATTAATGCCTGAGAATAAATAAAAAGGATTCCCAACTGCACAACCTAAGACAACTTCTTGTTTTCTAGAGTGAATGGTAATAATTTGGTACAATCCAATATACTGAAGAAATATCTGGGCTGACTAGGAAGAAAATAAAGAAAGGAAGAAAGGTGAGGTCTAAAACCCACAATTCTTAAAAAAAAAAAAAAAAAAAAAAATAGAGAGACCAGAAGCAAGGTGGTTAACCTACTGCAGAAGCTTGCTAGCGAACACAGTAAACTTTAACGAGCTTCAAGTGAAAAAAGTATGGTTTATTGTTTACATCCAGGAGGAGAAGCCTAAGGAACAGAACATTCACGTTACACATGCATAAAATATTTTTAACAGTAATAGTTAGTCAAGCAGCACAATACACTGAAGCAAGAGTCTCAAAAGCTCCTCAAGCAGTTTCTGATATTTCAAGTCTCCTCCACAAACGACCTGGCAAATCACGAATACTCTAACCAGTCCTGCTCTGGACAGGTGAACAGTTGGTACCCTTAGAATCTCTTTTGTCTGTAAGTCTGCACAGACTTTCTCAGAGAGAAATGATACTGGAATAAATCATGCCAAAGAAAAGCGATCCAATGAAATACACATTGGGGATTTGTCACTAATCTTTGGTCAGCATTAAAGATGTGTTTAAGTCTTATTCCTTCTGAATGTACCACACGAGGACTACATAATGACTGTGTAATGAGAAATATCTCTTTCAGGCCCTGCTACCAAACAGGCTGACTAACAGGAGTCAATTTTCCTCCAAGAACTACTCAACAAGATAGGTAATTAGTAGTTAGACACCTGAGTAGAATCCAAGCATTCAATTTGAGTAACAGAGCAGCTTAATAAGAGTAGGAATGTATCAGTTGGTTCAGTTCACAAACTGACTCCTCTGCAGCTATGATGGCACTGAAAAATGTTATTTCATTTTTTTTCCTCTTGTGAGTCTTGGTTTGGGGCTGGTTTCTTTTTGTTGTTTTTCCAAGCAGCAGAAGTGACAGGAGATACACAGGAGATTCTACTTCAAAGGACAAAAGAACAGTTTAATCCCTTAGTGCTAGTAGATTCCTAGGTCTACTGCAGGCTACTGGCACTTGGGCTTAGAATAGAGGCAGCTGTGGCTTGTGGCAATCAAGTCTATTATTGGAGCTCACCACATCCTGCAGATCTACTGAAATACTTGTGGACAGAGGCTCCTTTCTTCAGGACATCACAGCAGACTGGCTTAGCTGGTCTGAGAGCTCCCTGCACCAGCGTGAATGACTTTGAGAGCTAAGAGAAATCTTTATGTCCATTTCAGTCAAGGCAGAGTCCCCAGAACACTCTTCCACCTCCTACACTGTTCAGGTAAGCATGTATTTCACATTTTAATGTTTGAAATTCAGAAGTCACAGAAACAAAACTTGTGGCTCCTGCTACATTAATTTCAAATATATTCTCCTTCGTTTAGTATTATTTCCCAGAGGGACATGAGGTTTATTTCAGCTCTTCCCAAAAAGGGGACTCTTGTATTTTTCTGGGACGTTAAAAATAAATAAATAAATGAATAAATAACATCTTGGCAGTTAAGTGGGATTCCTTTATGATCCTAAAATGGGATCCCTTTATGTCCTAAAACTCTCCAAACTGAACGGATTCAGAAGATGATGGGTTTGGCTTTGCTGAGAGGGAAGGGTAGAGAAAATGAAGGTACCAAGCACACAGTCAGGACTGAGACCACGAAGGTACCCTGTGCAGTCAGGACGGTGCCAAAACAAGCAGAAGCTAGAGTGTCCAGCTACGAGGAGAGGGGAACAAGCCATCTCAGCTGATGGATCATTTTTTCCACTAGTCTTTCCAAGAGTAAAACACAAGAGTTTCCAGCCATTGAGATGATAATACAAACACTTGAGAATTCAGAATAGGCTCCCACAGGAGACAATCACACAATTGATTCATTTGCTTTTTAAACAATTCTGCTTTCATCACTCAGCCATTTACAGTTCCTGAAACAGAAGCCACTTTTCAGTAACAAACAGATGCTGCTGTGAGGAGCAGGCTCTTTGCTCTTTTCAGGTTTAGGTCTGCTACTTGACCTGGATAAGGTAAGGTCTAACACAAGATGGATTTCACTTCAAACACACAATATTTGCTAGGATGGTCTTTGCCTATTCTGGCAGCAGTGCTAAGAACAACAGTACTAAGCATCATCCAGTACGAAAGCCTGATGTAATAAAAAGTTATATACATAATATATTATAAATATAATAAAATATTATAAAAGTTATCTTTTATATTTCATCAGAACAAAAAGGAAAGTTAAAGGAAATGAGGAATTAGCTATGTGACTACAACTAGGCTGAGTACACAACGTATACAAGATCATAAAAATTTCAAAATGATATAGTTTTCCATCTGCTTTGGAACAAAAGACTTCAAATCACTCCACAGCTCGGGGCGGGGAGATAAATGGTGGGTAAGTCACATGGCTCATTCCATCTGTTTTAATCACTATTGCCACAAGAAGTTCCAAGTCACCCCGGCAAGCTGCCACCCTATTGGTGGCTGGGGTATTTTTCTCCTCCACGTGAAGCTTCACAAGGCATTTTAAGCCCCTCTCAAAATGACGGGCTTTGTTTTGCTGCTTGCGTGTACAGTGGTGGGGGTTTGGTTTTGTTAGGGGGGATTGTTCAGTTTTGGTTGTTAGTTTTTTTTTTCCAGTTTCACATTTTATATTAGGTTGGAATAGCTTCTCTTTGGGAACAAAATTCCAGGCATTCCATAAAATATCCCAGTTTTGCAATTCATTGACACAGACAGAAAACCAGACTACAACACAATGTTTCTGTTGAACATTTCCTCGTTACTGTTCCACATCTGACTGCACGCTCTGCTAGCCACCAATCAGTACAACAGCCTTGAGCCTCTCTAGTAACCTCTTTGCTCTATTACTCAGGCCAGCTTTGGTGCTCCATTTCTCCCCCGACAGCCTGCACATCTGCTTTGCTGCTTACCTTCTCTCAACATCCCCATTGCTCCTCGAAACCCAGTTCAGCTGAATTATATCTGAAAACCACCAGCTGCTTACAGCTTAGAATAAGTGGGAATGGAAAAGGAGGAAAAGCAATTCAAAGTCATCCCCTCTTCTGACGAATGCACGCCCTCACCACGCTCAACTCTCCCACATTACTACTGCATTGCAAAACTGCTTCTGCTCCCAACATCAATTACAACTCTTCCTTGGAAACTTCTGAATACAGCAAGCAAAAATAAATGCTGATCAGATGTTCTTTTGCCACATCCAGCATTACTTAGCATTCTCCTTTTATTACACTTTGAAGCAAGGATTAAAAAAAACCCAAACACACCCCTAAATGTCAAACTTATCAACTGATCTGTGGCAAAGGCACACACAATACTCAAATGCTGAAAATAACACGTGAGGAAAAGATCTATGATTTCCAAATGTGCAGTCATGTGTGCTGGTGATGGCTGCATTTCATGGTAGAATTCTGCAGGTGAAGGCAACAGCATGCCACGCTGAATGGCAGCGCTGGGACTGCACTGCCACACTCACCACTAAAGCAAAGAACTGTAACACCCAACTGGAGGCAGTTTCCCAGAACTGCCCTGAGTTCCCTATTGCCATTCTGAAGGGACTTCAGCAGTGGTCAAATTTTGTAAGAAACTGTAAAGAGTAAGTTATTGAGTATATTTGTATCACCCCAAACTGCACAGCCAAAGGGGGGGTGGGAGGAAAGAAAAACAAAGGAGAAAGCTAGTGGGCTAGCAGATTTGAAACAGCAGCCAGACATTATTAACAGCATTCACCATTCCCTGTTTCCACACGCCCCTCTATGCAGAGCTTCCGAGATTTTAGTGGTGGCTCAAAGAACAAAACTTTCATTTTCTACTACGTGTGTAAAGGCCATGCACTCTATTACATGTTAAGTAGAAAACTCCTTGGTGATAATTACATTTTTCACTAGGTTAAAGCATAGTAAAATACAGCAAGTGTTTCAGGAAAGGACTGTAAAATACCTTTCTAGAATGCTACAGAAATTGGCAGTGGAGGCTACAGGACCCAGCTGACTACTTGAGCTGGAAGACAGTTTAGTGGAGCTTGCTGCTTGTGCTTTCAAACAGACCATCCAGGGAAGCCTTCCGAAGTCTGCAGCCAGCCACACAACTCCAGCACTTAACATCATCACAGTAAATCATACTTCTCACTGAGCAAAGCTAATTTCACGCTCTGTTTTATAGGAAATGTCAAGAAACACAGAACTACCGTTCTTTTGGAAACGAAAAATGACACCCAAATCTTACAATTACAATAATTGCTTTGTTTCAGGACTAGCAGACGTGGTCTCAGTTTACTGCAGAGCAGCACACACAGCCTGCTGGGGATGCTTTCAAAGGAGGCTGATGCAGGTGCACATCACAGCTTGAGCTGGGCGGAAAAGGTGCTTTAAACACACACTGCTCTGCTGAGAGGTTCGTATCTTCTGCCCAGTAACTTCTTCCTTTATGGTACCTTCAAGCCAGAGAGTATTCCTCATCCAAAACAGAACCAGTGGCATGTCAGTTCAAATACAAAGCAAAGCAAGTGCACTTTCTTTGATTTTTCAAAAGTAATTCATTGGCTTCTTTTTTATTTTACAGTCCTGTACAAAATAATAATCCTGGTCAAAGTACTTCCCTGGGAAGCCCTTTCATTTCTTCCTCCAAGTCATTTTATAACCAAATTCAGTACAATTTTTATATATTTAATGCTCAGTACACATAGAAATCCTAACAGCTTTCCCTGGAACACTAAGTAAAGGAAAAAGAAGTTTGAATGGTTCAACTGAAGTTCATAAGGAGGACTAGGTCCTTTTTTAAACATGATCAAACACCACGATCCTTCTGATCCTCTTTCACAAGCTCTGTATACTCAGCTATTAGCTTCTGCCCATTTTACCTAGAACAACAACAATTAAAACCTTACACATTTACTCTGTATGTAGCAATAACAGACTGAGTGACAGGTGCTGGGCTCCACATATTTAAGTTTCTTATGCCCCTGTTTGGTATTTTTCTATTAGAGAAAAAAAATGAACAGAGTACCTTTTGGTCCCATTTACCATTGTTTACACCTCAGATCAGCTTTATTTCTTCTCTGTTCAACCCTGTGGGCCCCAAGGTAAAGAAGACATGGACCATCTCAAGTGGATCTACAGGAAGGCCACAAAAAAGGATCAGGGAGCTGGAGCACCTCCCCTGTGAGGAAAGGGTGAGAGAGTTGGGGTTGTTCAGCCTGGAGAAGAGAAGGCTGTGGGGACTCCTTATAGTGGCCTTTTGGTACTTAAAGGGGCCTACAGGAAAGATGGGGAGGGACTCCTCATCAGGTAGGGTACTGATAGTATGAGGGGTAATGGTTTCAAAATGGCAGAGGGGAGATTTAGATCAGACACTCGGAAGAAATTCTTCACTCTGAGGGTACGGAGACACTGGAACAGGCTGCCCAGAGAGAAGTTACGGATGTCCCCTCCCTGCAAGAGTTCAAGGCCAGGTTGGATGGGGCTTTGAGCAACCTGGTCTAGTGGGAGGTGTCCCTGCCCTTGTTGGAACAAGATGACCTTTAAGGTCCCTTCCAACCCAAACCAATCTATGATTCTATGACTGACCTAATGCCACAAACTGCTTCGTCAACATTTTTACTGAGACAAATATAGTCACACATTTCATGAATACAAACCCCTTGTGGTTAAGAGCTTTGCCTGCAGGAGATACTCTCTTGAAAACAGAGTAGCCCAGGCAAACTAAATGATTTCTCACATGCTTATTACTAATATTAATAGAAAAAAGAAGACTTTCAGTAACATATTTAAAAGATTTCATAGTATTAATGCAACAGAAGCTGTGGCATGAGAAAAATACTCTTCAATGGAGAAAGTGTTCAAATACATTGAGAGGCTTTAAAGCTAACAACCAGTAATGTGGCACGTCTACCTTTCTCACTTCATTGTACCCTGTGAACAACAATGACTATTTTATTATATACATTATTTTATACATTTGGCTGTTTGAAATCCAGTTTGATGTGATTTCTTACCAGCTGTGGCTTACATAAACTAGCCATTTAATGAGAAGCAGAGGTGTACTAATGAAGGCATTTTGAACTGCCAGCCTACTATGGAGTGGCTAGCAGTGCTGTATGCCACTCACAAAATACCAGTGTATGGAAAGATGACAAATCAGAAAAATATTAAACTAAGGTCTGTAAATCAGTATAGCTGTATTAAAATGTTATTCTTGATCAGCTGAAATAAATGAGTGGGGAATACCCCTGTGCACGCATACTATTCAAGCATTTAATGTTCCCCACATTGCAGAGCAAAAAGGGCTTTACTTCAGTTTGGAGTCTTTTTTCACAGCTTTTATACAAACAGAACCAAATCCTCAACAATTCCAGGATTTTGCTAGTCATAGTGTTTCATTTTTAACTGAAAAAGAAATCCGAATGTTGATCTTTTAATGACTGCTTATCATTCTTAATACTCGCAATCCCTTTTGCTAATGTAACCACAGTTAAAAATAACTGCTGGAGAGTTTTCCCACTGACAATCATTACAAAGCGTGATTCTAGAGGCAGAAAGTTTTCATAGCTTTTCCATTATAGTTTTGGAAAGCCCCAAAGGGCCAAACCGCAAAAGGTCTGTGTTACACCAGCGTCTACGCTACACTAATACTTCAGTTCTTGGCCCCATCCAGCAGTTATCTACAAACATACCAATAGACAAGAGTAGAATAAATCCTTGCACTTTACACTACGCTCCTGTGACAGCTGAGGAAATCAGTTTTTAAATGACATGGTCCACTTGCTTCATAACCCAGCTCAACCGCATTCTGAAACGTCACTGCCGACCCAGACCTATCCCTCTGACAAACAGATAAACGCAACACTTAACAGACCTCTTCTGCAGGTCGAGAGCTATCTGTGTTTTGAAAACTAGTTTCGAGGAAAAGAAACTACTGAAAAGGTTAGGAACAAGGGAATGTCATGTGGTTAATCCAGGAGGAGGGCACAGCAGCATTAAAACCACGTGTTGCGATTAAAAAGATCTGCAAATGAACCAGCATTGTTCACGTTGTCAAAGGATCACCTACAGCAAACATCTTGAGGTGGGGGTCTCCGTGACCAAGCTCTAATTCCTCTTCCTGTGATCAAAGTAAGTCCAAGAATCATTGCATGAGATGCAGAACATAGGGTGGAAGAAAGGAAAAGAATCACCCACCTCACCTTAGGTGAATGATACACCAGTGACATCTGAAGGCTGCAATAAGCGTGGCTCATTCCAACTGATTTCAGCAGAGCTTCTGATTGCATCAGTAAGACAGGCGGAGCTGGGCTGCCAGGCTTCAGAGCTGCCTTCAGGTTGCTGTTTCCTGCTGTACTTTTCAGATGGAGCCCGAGGGGTTGTTGGCTCGTGACAACTACCACTCCTCTGGGCAATATTCAGGAATGGTTTGGTACATAACGTAAGCTCTGGGCTGTTCCCAAGGAGAGGTACGGGAAAAACAGCTCTGTGATTTGATTGTGGTGGGGGAAGAGTAAGATGAAGAAAGAGAAGCCCATAAAGCAGAATGCAGTCATGAGGACGTGAGCAATGCCAACATCTGCAACTTGCCCTCAAGGACAGAAATGGTCCCTAACACTTTTTACTTGCTGTACCCACTAGGGACATTGACTGCGTTTCTCTGCTGGCAAACCAGACTTACATAAAGCTGAGCAATTCTTCTCTACTGTTACCTGAAATCCCAAGAATACACATTCTCTTTGAATGATTCCCCAAGCATAACCTTTGTGCAGGATCAGCTTCTCTTATGAAGATAAATTTAGCCACCTTGTTGAGATTGTTATCAACTTTACATTTAGAAAACACAAGAATCCCGATGTCATGATTTATATGTCTATAAAAGCCATCTATTTGGTATGCATGATATACAATAACTCAGGTATGCATAGTCTAGCACTAAATTGCATGCTGAAAGCTTGCTAATGCCTCAGGCTATTGAGCGAGATGATACATGAAGCTGTACATAAGCAGACTGCATACTAGTTCCTTAATCTACCTCTAAATTACAACTACCAGAGGATTTTTTAATTTTTTTTTAGCATCTGTGTCTCTAAATGTCTTGCAGTTTGGTAATAACAACTGTAAGTACTATGAAAGTAAAATTCCCAGCTTCTGGCTGAACTGATATATCCATGATGAACCAGAAGTTTATGGTTTTAAATTTATATAGGTGTTGGTCAAATTGCTTTAAAAATTCCATAATAAGTTCATTTCATACGGTCAATTTACATGGAAATATTCCTGTGCAAAACAAGGCGTGTGTATGTACATCCCCAGGCACTAAGCCATTTTTAATATAATTTTAAATGTTCTGTTTAGCTTTATTTATGCTGTTATTTCCTTTCTGGTAGCAGATCATTAATTTCATTACGGGTCTGTAGCTATAAAGTCAAGACTGCAGGTTCTCACTGAAAACTAGAAAGGGTTCTTGTTTCAAGACACAGTTTCATGGCTCTAAGTATATATGCACACCATGTTATTAAAACTTCATTCAAGGAAATCTACACATGCAGAGCAACAATTCGTAACAAGGCCATTAAAGGAAAAATCTCACATGAATGGGGCTGGAGGGTACAACTCAGCACCTGAAATTTCTACCAAAAGAAATGCAACCATAAAATTAGAAATACTTTACAAAAAGAAAAAAACCCAACCAAACCAAACACAAAAACCAAACAAAAACCTTAAGATCTAGAAATCACCTAATTTCTTTATATATATTTTTTGTGTGTGTGAACAAAGCAAACTTCTGTAGGAGTTTCTTAAGAAACAGTGTTTTCTTTGAAGTTGCTATTCAAAGGGCCAGGCTGACCCTTTGGTAGAAAAGCCTGCAGGAGGTTGACGGTAATGGTGGGTCAGAAGGTGAGAGGAGAACCAGCATTGAATTGGAACCTCAATCAGCTGCCATCAGATTGATCTACTGTAGGGGCACTAAAGATGACATTTTTACTTTTAAAATTAAAAAAAGCACTTTTAAGCTTTTATTTTTATTTTTTTTTTCTCAGAAGCTACAAATTTTAAAAGCACTCTCGAAAATGTGAGGTGCACATGAACTTGCATGACTCAAGAGCTGGAATTCATCACCACTGAATGCTCCAAATGGATCACAAGTTCCAGAAGACCTGGCAGTAGTGAATGCCCTCTCAAATTGCATCATGGCTTCAGCTATGGGAAACAGGCAGAGCTGAGACAACGAAACAGACCTGGCTGGAAAAGACCAAGGTACTGACATCCAACTACGTTCAAGGGAATGTAAGTTAGATGCAAGTTCAAGAGAGCTCACCAGTTTATTACTCATTTTCACTGAACTGCGTCTGGTTTTGGTGCAGGCAAAACACTGCACTTGATTTTTTTACTTTTTTCTTAATACAATACCAAACAATTACCTGAATTGAAGCCCTTCAATATTTCCAAAGACAAACAGACAACCTTAACTTTGCTAGACTCAAGGGTGAAAGGATTATTAGAAAAGCTGGAAACTGTCGTATGGAAAATTGCAAGCCCTGAACAGTTCCATGGGTAATACTCCTCCTTTTCTAAAAAGATGGGGGAAGAAAATCAATATGGAGGCAAATGTTGTCATTTACCCTTACTAAAACTCAACAGTAATGTCACCAACTGCAATATGAATTCACTGAGCTCCATAATTGTGCTCTAGAACAGTAATTTCTAGACCAAAATCTAAATTCTTCTTATTTTGTCATAGGTGGGATTCCTGCCAAACCAAAGCAGACTGCAATCCTAAGACACACACACACAAAAGAAAGCAACTCAATACTTTTTTTTATTTATTGCTTTCTTTAAATATTTCAGTCAGATTGGAATAACAAAAATATTAAAGTAACCTGAAACATTGCATGTATCACCTCAAAAAGGACTGGATTGAAATGAAGCACACTGGGTATTTCTACCTTAGATGCAGTCAACTGCCTAAAATTTTTCGTTACGCTTAAAAGTAGCAAAATTGTATTTTTGAAGTTACCCAAGCAGAATGAATCTCAAGCTTATATTAAAATACTGCAACAGCCTTGGTTATACCCACTCATATTACACATGGATCCCTTACACTGGGTGTTCTGTTCCTCTAGAAACCATCACCAGGAGAACACCATTCCCATGGCCTGTGTCGCATCTGAACTGCACGGTGGGATACAGACAGTGCTCAAGATTTGCACATTTGGGGCATTTGGATTTTTCAAAGTACTGTCAGCTTGCAAAGTAACACTTTTCAGCCTCTGTAAATTCATATCATTTACGTTCATACGAAATTTATGCTTTCAAGTATTAGTGCTGTTTTTCTTTTCTCCTTTTCATACCATTAAGACTGCTCCATAGCTCATTTTTTAACGAAGTTCATTGAGAAATGCCAAAAGACATCTTGGCACCACTGAAAAAAGATCTAACAAGCTACACAGAACTTATTCTATTATTTTATTTTTAATTTAACCATGCAACTTTATTTTTTGCCAGGAATGGAACAAAAGTTCTGATTCCTACTCAAGAGATTAATTAAGTCTCAGATTTGTAAATCTCTTTCGTAGTATGTATGAGTAATACAATCTCAACACTGCTGGTGGGAAGATCAGTAAACCAAAGATGTATAATGCAACTAGTTTAAAAAATAACACTCCACTCTGTATTTTTTCCAAAGAAGCCACCACATTGTAGTATATTGAGGCAACTGGTCAGTTTGTGTGTGTGTGTGTATGTACATATACAAATAAATATATATATACACACACACACATACTCCAGCTGGGGTCTCATAAGAGTGAAGAAGAGGGGAAGATCATCTTTGATCTACTGGCCATGCTTCTTTTTCATGTATATTTTACATATTTATATTCCTGTATATATTTATATATTGTATATACACACAGTCACACACACACCCCTATATATATAAAATTATACAGATTGCAGAGATCAAAACAGAAAATAGCTAATTTCTATTATCAATTTCCCTATTCCTCACCATTATGCAAATGCTTCCATTTTATAAGTGAGAACAATGAACAACAAGACAAGAATACCATCCTGACAGAAAAGGCTGCATTTTCCATTTTAAAAGCACATTGTTACAAGTGTGTGGGTTAATACTCCAAGTACACTCAAAGTCCAGTTTGCTTCTGTACCTCCTCAGATCACTAAACTTTTACATCTATGGGACATTTCTGATAACTCACCAGAATGATTACATATTAGTTATGATATTGAACTTCAATTTTGCTTTACCTTGCGAAGAATGACTCCCAACAGTTTCTACACCTATTTTAGCCATTTGGAACGTGCACACAGACATTTGTTTACTCTCAATCCTCAATCAGTGGTGAAAAAGTACATGTCAGAATTTCAGACTGAGAATACATCTGAAAATTTAGTGGAGATGAGGATGTTTGGGCACACTGTGTATTAGCACTTTTCTTTTCCGAGTAGATACAACCCACCCAGAGCCCACAGAAGCCTGCATCGGTGTCTGGAAGGTGGATAAGCAGATGTGCAATGCTGCCAGCTGTTCTGTTCTCTTGCTGAGCCCATGGGGATCCTTCACCTGTGTATACACTGGTTACTAGCAAGCACTTAATCTTACCCTACTGACCCCCCTAAATAGCTTCCATTTGCTATTTACATTGCACACGACGTGACCCCCTCACTACATGGTCCACACTGTTGTCTACAGGAACTATTCCTAACAGTGAGGGTTGCCACACAGCACACCTTTCAGGTCAGGGCTACCTCGGCTCATTCTGTGAGCCACCAACTCTGAAAAGCCTGCAACAGCGTGAAACATGCTCGGGTGAATCTCCAGCGTTACTCCATCTGCCACATATGATAACTACTACTAAACCCATCAGCCCAGGAATGGAGTCACAGGGATCTATGAGAACTCTTCCAGAAAAAGGTCAATTTTTAAATTTCAGTTTGACTTAAAGTGAGCATTTTCACATGAGGTGTTCATCTTTAACAGACACATTAAATACCAGTACCAGAGAAGTAGTTTAAATACTTGGAGTAAGTACTTACCATGAGTTTGGTAAAGGTCTGGCAACAGCTGTTTGACATTGGCGTGCTGAGCTTTCTTTTCCAGAGGGCTAGAGCCTGTGCTGCACTGCTGATAGGGTTCAAAACCAGCATTCAGAGTCAAGAAGAGGCCAACAAGCCTCTAAGTTGGTATTGACTTTTTGGAAATGTATGCAGAGCCAGTTTATTTTAATTCTGAATTTTAGAAGACATCTAGTTATCTTTCTCTTGTCTATCTCCCCTCTCCACTATAAATCAAAGCAATTAATTTAACTTATAGAGCTATCCAACATCTGATTTAAACTACTATGATTTTCACCAGAATAATCCTCCCACAATCTTTCTTTTACTCCAGAACGTCCAAGTCCTTTTCTTGAGTTTGGCAAATGCAAGTTACATAAAAATCACCATTCTAAAGATATCCCCACATTGGTAGAAGCCAATGTAGTTTACACTTTTCTATAAATTCAAAGTTTGGTCAGAGTCTCTCAGCTTCCTGAGAACATACTGGTATACAGGTTGATCTTGATCCCCCTTTATCTGTTGCATGGTAATTATGGCAATCCTCCACCTAAAGCAGGCTGATAACATGTCAGCCTTCACCTAATCACTGAGGATATCTGTACAGTCAATGTGTGAAAATGGCTCTATGTCGTGTGCAATGTAAATAGCAAATGGAAGCTCTTTAAAATAAAAATAAAACAGTAAACAGGTAGCAATAAACTACCTACCCTATCAGTAACAGGCGTCAGTTAAAGATGGCAAAGCCAACGCAACCGGACTCGAGCACCAAACCCAAGCCAAGTGCTTTGTCCTTATTAAGTTACTCTTAACTTTGCATTCAGATGTGTCACATTTTTCCCCTTCAGGACCCCTCTCAAAAGACTCCAGCACAGCACAATCTCACCACACCAATGTCCTGCCAGCTGGCTGCTCCCCTGTTGCAAGGAACACAGCTCTCACATCTGGCTTGTTCCAGACAACATCCTTTGGTAACAGTTTCCACAGGATAGAACCCCCAGGCAATTCAGATTCCCCTGTTTGATCTCAGAGGTAATAATGAGCTAAAATGAATGCTGAATAAAGACTGCAACTAAACTTTGTCAAGCTGCCCACTTCCTTTCAATTCCCCATTTGCTAACTCCAGCAAGGTTTTGTGACCGAATTCTAGGTAATTGCCCTCTTTACAGGAGAGGGAGGGAAACAATGCAGAATGAGGTCTACGTTATTCCACTGCTCAGTCAAGTCATGATGACACATGCAATTAAATCGAGCATTTGAAGTCATACTGCATAAACACTTCACAACACAACCAGCAGTTTTAGGACAAGGCAATGAGGCTGTGCAGAACAGTGCTACCTGTCACGAGGCAGAGGTTTGTCATCTCACCTTCTAAGACCTATTCTTGTGAGTGTGTAAAGAAATGGGGATGCAGACTAACTTCAGTTTTGCATTTGTTTCATTAATACAATAAAGGCTTATATCCACTAGTCATTAGGTTTCTTCCCTAAGTTTTATCCTTTATTAAAACCCTTCTATTACACTAAAAGCATAGAAAGAGCTGCACTGAATCCATCACTTCATCGCTTTACAAGTGACAGTTACCTACAGCCTCCTCCCAAAAACCAGTATGAATTCTGTCCAGGTGATAAAACTGAGGTGTTTAGAAGTCAAGTCAAACAAGGTGAGGGAAGCATGAAGGAATTTGCACTTTCTCCTCATTTCACTCAACAGCTACCAGTCAAAGCCTTCACTTCTTGAGCCTGCGAACCCACCGCCTTCCTGACAGTACATTTAATACACACACATGTGAAGGAGACAGAGCAGAACATAAGCCCCAGGGCTGCCCTCACATGTATGACAAGAACTCTTGACAGCTCTTCCTCCTACTGAGAAAGAGAGAGCACAAAGGAACTGCCCACACATTGCAGGCAGGTCCAACACTTACTTTATGTCCTATGTACAGCACTCCGCTGAGTTTTTCTCTCATCTTCACGCAAGAGCATGTGCAACTCGGGACGTGCACGTACCCAGCATTTATCAGCCCAAAATCAACATTGTATCGGACATTTTTCTTATAAATACCAACCCATCCAGTCTCGCCAAACATGCAAGTGGGCAGTTAGCCTGGAGAGACCCATTTTAATAACTGCATCTCAATTAACAGCTTCAATGTTTGCTCACTCCCTTGTATCTTAAGAACTTATTAAAACAGTGTAAATAAAGCTAAGAAGGAGAATAGACACAAAGAATGCAGTCCTAATGCTAACAGAGTACAAGCTGAAGACTGCTTTTTAAAACCAAAGAACGGTTTCAAACAGAAAGTGAAGTAACAAAGCACTAGGAAGATGTTTTTCTGTTTCCAAAGCACTGTAAGATTTTTCAGCACTGCCAACAAACCAGTGCACTAATCCCCTGCGATTATTGCTCTTATACCGGGTGGGGAACATACACAGAGATGGAGAAGCAGACTCTGCACAGCACTTACCCTCCCACTCCGAGCATTCTCTGCTGCTCTAATCCTGTCACTGGCACCCTACGCAGTGGGACTGCACCACTGGACTTTGGGGACACACACTGAAGGCTCAGGAACCACCTCCCAGAGAACAAGGAGGTTGTAACTTGACTCTTGAAGTACCTCCTGAGGACAGGGATGCAAAGTCCCCAGGTCTTTGGGGACTGCTTGTGTTCTCAGAGCCAGTCAGGCAGGCCAATACCAAGTGCTAAGTTTATATTACAAAATGAGGGGCTGCATTTTTTTCATTATTTATTATTAGTAGTGTGCTATTACTCTATTTACTAACACATTGTCACTGTTACTGGGAAAAGTGCTCCACTGGGACTGGAAATTACAGAAAAATATTACAGAAAACAAGTGTAAAAGCCTCAGTTCACTACAGACTCATTACTAACAGTGGCATTCAGGAGCCTTTGCTAAGTTATATGCAGCCCCCTCATACCAGGCAACCAGCTGAGCTGCTGAAGAGAAAGCCACTTTACCAGCTTGCACCTTCAGTTCACACAGTAAGTCCCATAGCACTGTGATTTTGTACAAGGGGGCTTGGTAAAGCCTAAGGTCTCTAAGGCATAATGGTCCATCAGCTCCTTATATAAAAACTCACAGTCTGTCCTATATTACATTCCTTTTGATTGAACATAGGAAGTAAACTCTGTGTAAAGCCAATAATGCAGATCAAGTAAGACCCACGTTTTGACACCGTACTGAGAAGAGAGGCAGGAACCCAGGAACTAACCTCATTCTCATTCATTTCTAGGTCTCACCCATGCACCACTTTGGAATAACTCATCTCAAAACTTTAATTTTCTTATCTAAGCAATTATATGGGCTGCTTGCCCCAGCCACACCAGCATGTGTTTACATATGGAAACAGCCTTAAAAATGACAAGAGCATTTATCAGAACCAATTTAAACGTATGAAAGAAACTAAAGGTACACACAGGATATCATACTGCTGGCATTTCTAAAGTTTCAATGGCACTTAAATAATGTTCCATTCTATCATACATAAGAATCTAAGTAATTTTCAAGACAGCACAGAGCAATAATATTAGCAGGCAGTTTAAGGCAAGTTAGTACCAAATTTCCATTGCAAACACTAAGCTTGCATGCCTGATTGCTCCAGGAGCTCTTGAAAATCCCAGTGAAAATGAACAATAACCAGTAAATCAACCGTTTCAAAATGAAAGCAACCTCCCCCTTCCTTTTCTATCGTAAGGTATTCCACAAATATGTATTTCACCTGCATAAATACACATTACATCACAACAGGTCAGAGACAGATTTATGCAAGCCTGATTAAAGATGATTAACAATATTTTACAGAAATATTGAAATCTTTGATTATATACTATAATATGAAGAGGGAAAGATAGGATGATTATCATATTTCCCATCTACGTGCCTGTATTATTAGCATTTGTCACACAAAGAGAGTAGCATTCAGGTTTTCTATTTCTCTGCCCTGTAGGAAAACAACCCAAGGAGATGGGAGCACCCCTCTCCCACACTATGAACACGCTCTGCTGCCCGAGGCTAACTTGGTAGACACTGAAGCACACTGAAACCACGTTTCAGTACAGTATCAGTACAAAGTAATCTATTATCTTTGTAAAATGACATAAATAATAAAAAAACAAAAAAAATTATTTAGGAAACAGAAGTTACTAGCAGAGATTGATATTTCAGTACTCAATGTCTTGCTAGCTCCTGGCCAACACAGAATTAGACACAGAGCAGCTCATCATATGTAACTTTCTGTAGAGCAACCAGTATTAATTACTGTACTGTGGGTACTTGCTGACACAGACCTCATTTGACATCATGAGAGAGAAGCAAGAATACTCCATTATCTCCTTTACTCCTTCTTCCATACAGTTTTTGTGTTTTTAGTTTTCCAGCCTAAAAATAGCCTCTTTCAGAGCAGGTGAAAACTTTGTTTCAAATTCATCAAGTAAAGAAAGGAAAACAATCCCTAATTTCCCTGTTCAGTAACAAATACCAATAACAAAGGCTACTCCAGACCATTTCCTTCTCGGGACAAGGCTGCCATAAGGCAAGAGGCTTCTAACAGAAAAGGAAGATCTGGGCATCTCCAGAGGGTTTCTCTAGAACATGAAGCTCACAAGGAAGAACTAGGCAAAGAGAAGCTCAGGCTACTGTAATACACTATAGGGTTGCTTAGGCCAAATGAGAAAAGTAACTGACTTGATTTTCAGAAGAGCTCAGATGACCCATGACAACATTATTTCATGACTGCTCTTCTTGCTGAAATTAGGTTGGTCTAACAAGTCCCAGAGGAAAGCCACATCTTTCATCATTCCAAGAAAAAAGGTTTCACGTTTAAAAACGTGCTGCTGTTTCGTCTTTTTTCCTCATTATGGAAACAAAATTAATTTTCCACACAAAAAATATAAAGATAAAGGGTTCAAAGTGATCTGATGGAAGCTGACCTACATTTTTAAAGTGGCATGAAAAAATCTAAGGAGGGGGAAAGGAAAAAAGCAATAGAGACTAATTCAAAGATTTACATTAAGTTCACGCAGCAATTCCCATCCACTTCCCTTTGAGGTTTGTGTCTCGGACATTTTCTTTACAAAGAAAGTGCAAATAAAGGAAAATAAAAAAATAAATCAATTAGGCAGTGGCTTGCATTCTGTAGCACTGAAGTAAAAGGTAGACAGGCACACATTACGTTAATAAAAGGTTTGCATGTCTGCGATAGCAATTCAAAGACTAAAACAAAAGCATTTAACTCCTTTGCATGACCAATTCCAGCTTCTACACGTAAATACACAATCTATTTTCACCAGTAAAGCCATGGTCAGGCAAACACATCTGTACATGGGTCACAGTTCTGCCAGAAAAATGTATAAACTTACCTTGTCTTGGTTGTCCTTGTTTTTGTAACACAAATTTCCAATCAAACGAATGAGATGAGATTTGAAACCCACAGCCGGATGTGAAATTTCTTCCTGCCCTGTCACAGCATGTGTGGCAGTGAAAACATTTACAGCCTGTTTCCCAGCAAGATGAGTTAATCTCAAGGTATCTACAAAAAACCAAAAAGAATATTTTCATTAATTACCATATGAAAATTAGCATCACTTTGCACAGAGCTTTACTACTAATTGTTGGGTTCAAAGTTAATCAACCCAATTTTGGATATTCATCAATATGTCAAAAGAACTTTAAAAGTTTTCTTAATTTGTGCTAATATAACCATGAAAGGCCATCTCAAGCTCAGAGGGTATTTCTGAATCCTTTTTACACACTGAAATAGTCCATGAAGCCTGAAGGCTGGTGCTGCCGGACTCTACTTGAAGAGTCAGATTTTGTAGGCTGATGATGATTCTGGCACCATAAATGTATTGCTAGAACTGTTACTGCTAACCTTCATTTAGTCTGTCAATCATTTAGTTTGTTACAGCAATGCATACTAATCACAGAATTACTTTATTCTCTCATCTCCAGTCTGTTCCTAGCTCTGTAATAGAAGGAAAGGTTTCAAGCACATCCAGCACCTTGACACATCTTTACCTATCCCTTCAGCATCATCATCTTGTCAGCTAAGAAATACTAATGTTCCTTCACGGTAAACACTAGCTTACAGCAGCTAAGATTTCTTCTACAATGCTCCAGAGAGAAATCAGGGAGAAAGGAAACTCAAATCTGTGAAAACAACATTCCACAAAGAGACCATACCCATAAGAAAAGGTGAAATCATGGGAATACCTGGGAGCTTGTACAGCTAAAGAAGCTCACTGACTAAAGGCTATGCCTATATTGAAAAATTAAGTATTTCTCCTCTAAGCAATCTGCAATACTAAGGAATGCCATGGCATGCCACTGTCCCCCAGATTCTTCATGCAATTTACACTGGAAAAATAAATATGTAGCATAACTAGGTTATAGCACAGGCTAATTATGAAGTATGTTCCTTCTGCTCTAGATGTGACAACATCAGTAGTGGAATAGGCACTAGATTTCCTGGATTTAAACGAGAAAAAAATCATAGGTCTTCATACTATAGTTTCACTCCCAGATGGCTGAAACAGGGAAAAAAATAAAACAAAAGAAAAGAAAACAAAAATAAATCTCTGTGCTGATAAAGAAGTAACTATGTTTTTGGCAGGTTTGTTGGTTTTTTTTAAATACAAAACTACTAGGGCCTAGAGGCCTCTTGTATGACAGCTACCACTTATATTAGGTCACATTTTGAGCTTGGAGAAACCAATCTCCTGATTGCCCATAAAAATGTCATCATAAAATAGCTTTTAATAAAATCTTTCACAAAAGTTTGTTTGCTTTTGTAAACTCATAAAAATCAGCAGCATCTCACATCCTTTTCATGGCATTCCACTTTGTGTGCTTCCCTGTCTCAGTATATTCCACACACTCAAAGACAGAAGAGGGACTACCAGGGTCTTCCCAAGCCTTCTGCCTGGAATTAAGAGGGAGCCTTGAATGAAAAGAATAAAACCAAAAAATAATACAAACCAGCCAAATAAAAAACACACACAAAAAAGCAAATGAATCTCCCCACTCTATAGTGCAGACAAAATTGCCTGAAAAGAGAAGTACAGGGAAAGATGGAAGAAAAGCAGTCACCTTCCACGCGTGTTGCCAACCCAGAGAGAACTGTGCTGCTCTCAAATGCTGCAAATCAACATAACACACAGCAACTGCTGCTGGGATGTCACCCACGCTCTCAGCTAGAGGACAGCACGAGCTGCCATCCTCTCACGATCCTGAGGAGCAATTCTTCCAAAATGTCCCTCAATCCAAAAGGGGCAAAATCCAAAAATCAAAAATGCAAAATCCCAAAATCCATTTGTCTTCCTGGTGATATTCCCCAAACTGTTAACAGTGCTAAAGATATTATTAACACTGCAGTATTGCTGTCTAACTGAATCCAACAATGACTGAACATAGCAAAACACAGTCTGATACATAAAAGACCATTCAGGTATTTTTTCACATCTTTCAATCTTTTACTAATTTCCAATAGGAAATTTCTCATGATGTAAACCGAAGAGATGAACTGCTTCATCAAAACACCTATTAGATGAAATTCTTTTGCATTCTCTAACCTTATTCTTCTATTGTTCAGAACTAAATACTGAAGGTGATTTAAACATATCAATGCTTTTTCTTTTTGCCCTTTTTGCTAATCCAGGAGCCTTGTAGCCAAAAGGCAGTCTTAAAGAGAAACCGTATGAGTTGATAAATTCCTATTGGCAGAGGGCACGTGGGAAATAAAAAGGATGCACAAGGTAGTGAAATTCCAGCCTGCACCCATTTCATCAGCCAGGGAACAGCTGCAGAGGAAAGTCCATATGCACACAGCTAGAGACAGCAGGATGGGCCTAGAGGCTTCTAAACTCACCTGATCTGCAGGTCCTCGAAATTCTCTTTTAAGTTGAATGACTTATACAAGCATTCAGATGGTACAATGCATAACTTTGAGTTTCCTCAAAACACACACACACACACCAGATCTTGTTGCTAGCCATCTTACTGAAAGCAATAAAACCTCTGATTTTTGATGACAGGTTCATAGTTTGTGTGGGTTTCGTTTTGGTTTGGTTTTTCTAAAGCAAGGATCTTCTGCTCATCTCAAAATAGCCACAGTTAACAGCTGTTCCTGACCTTTTCTCTTTTTTTCTTTGCATTTTTTTTTTAGCCAATATATCACATATTTCTCTTAAAAATCCATAAATGTTTATAATTTGCTCAGAAAACAGTGGTATACATAAGGCTCAGAAAGTGCTAAGATTCAGGAAGGCACACGTTAGTCTACATACACTTCCCCCTCCTTCCTCCCTGAGTATACAGGGTCTCTCTGGACCACCACGGCTTAATTGCCTTTGTGTACAGCCCTTTGCTTGTTCTCAGCAGAAGAAAGTTTCTTTCAAACTGACCTTTAAAAGCCACTGAATTTGGTTAAGAACATCCAAGCTGTACTTAGTTTGGGTTTTCCGGGAGCTGTGAAACAGAAGGGGATGGGTATGGAAAAGTCCTATTTCTGCTTCTTGAGGAAATTCTTCCACACACACATGCAGCCAGTGGAAGAACATAGGAAGCAGCTGTCCTCTGCACAACTCTTACTGTATAAACAGGGCATGGCTGACAGTTGAATTAAGGCTCTGTTGGGTAATAGGAGTCAACAGCAGAAGTGGAGATGCAGAAAAATTCCAGGAACCAATCAAATATTTGAAAATGTAGATTAGCTCAACGGCCTATTTATTTTTTTTATTGAAAGGTCAGAATCGTAATTACCACCAGGAATGAAAAATATGCTTTCATTCACAGAGCAACAGGATTTGGAGCAAGTCACCAGTTAATAAACTTTGTGGCTTTTTCACTCACCTATGGCTGTTTCAAGCAAACCAGGCAAAGCCTGTAGATGTTGTAGCTGTCCATTGCTGGATGTCATTTCACAGAGAACGTCAAGGAGACGAATTGTAACCAGTGCTTCCTGTAAGGGAAAATTACATCGCTGAAAACGGCTTATGAAGGGTATCGTAAGAACATAAAGCTGACAACCTGAAGAGAGGTGAGGCACTCTTGGCAGCTAAGGTTCTTTGTAGATCTCCTAACCTGCTAAGATAAATTTTATACAAAATGAGGACAACTTTCTACAGTAGTAATAATAATGTATTATACTGCAGACATTTCTTTTCTGCAGTCAAACAATGTTATATGTGCCCTGAAAAATCACGGGGAAACCAAAACAGAGCCGTAACGGATAAAATTTTAACAAAAACACAGTAGCTTCCAAAAGCAGAAATGCAGAAAATTACTAGCTGAGAAAATTATTTCTGTATAAATGTTTTCTTTGAGTTTATTCAGTAGGAGCGTCCCACTTTAAAGACACAAACACCGCCTGCAAGACACCAATTTGTTATCCGCAAGAATTCTGTAAAGTTCTGTGGTCAAATGAACTTTGGCTGCGAGAATTTACATTATTCCTGGATAAATAGGATTGGGATCATAGAAGCAGCTTTTTGGTTAGGTAGGAGAGACACAATTTTATTTGCATATTATTTTATACAGCCAGAGAACTATTTTCTCTCCCAGACTGTGTTGCTGCGTGCTTCTAATGACAACCCAGCACTCAGAGAAACTACCTGAGGAGCATACAGCATAATCTGGAATACCACATATTGCTCAGGAACCAGACAGTGACTGCAAGATGATTTCACACAAGGTGTGGTATGTAAACTACAAGTAGCCTTGAAAAGGCTCAGACATCGGTCACAGTAACTATTCCTGCCTTGTCTGGTCCAGAACAAAGAGACATTTACTTCCTAACAGTATAAAACTTTGGAATCCATACAATTAATACAACAAAATTGAAACCATCAACAATAGCACTCAGTAACTAAGTATCACAAGGATATCCATTCTTTGCTCTTTCCCGTACTCATTGAAGACAACAAATCAGTATAGGGTCTGGGTCCTAAAGCTGTATTTTCATTTATTTCCTTACACAGGTGTAGGAAGGTGCAGGTCTTGCCCCAAGTTATTCAATAAATTGCTTTCAACAAGCACAAAACCTGGCCCTGAATACATCAGTCACTGTCCTGTAATAAAGTAAGAATACCCCAACTATGTTGCAGAGACAGGAAGAGGGTATCGGGCAGTGATAGGACTGGAGGGAATGGATTAAAACTAGAGATAGGTCGATTCAGGTTAGACAGTAGGAAGAATTTCT
>WTSP01014834.1:1403-19353 GCA_025331215.1 Actenoides lindsayi | reverse complement strand
CTGATGAAGATACTAAACACTACTGGTCCCAGTACGGACCCCTGAGGGACACCACTTGTCACCAATCTCCATGGGCACATAGAGCTGTTGAGCACTATCCTCTGGATGTGACCATGCAGCCAATTCCTTATCCACTGAACAGTCCACCCATCAAATCCATATCTCTACAACTTGTCAAGGAGGATGTTGTGGGGGAGCGTGTCAAAGGCCTTGCAGAAGTCCAGATAGAAGACATCCACAGCTCTTCCCTTGTCCACTGAGGTAGTCACTCCATTGTAGAAAGCTACTAGGTTGGTCAGGCAGGACTTGCCCTTGGTGAAGCCATGCTGGCTGTCTCTGATCACCTCCCGGTCCTCCACATGCCTTATCAGAGCTTCTAGGAGGCTCTGCTCCATGATCTTCCTAGGCACAGAGGTGAGACTATAGGTCGGTAGTTCCCAGGTCTTCCTTTCTACCCTTTTAAAACATGGGTGTAGTGTGTCCCTTCTTCCAGTCACCAGAGACTTCACCTGACTGCCAGGACTTTTCGAATATAATGGCGAGTGGATTGGCAACTGCGTCAGCCAGTTCCCTCAGGACTCTGGGATGCATCTCGTCTGGTCCCATAGACTTAAGTATCTTCAGGTTCCACAGGTGGTCATGAACCTGAGCTTCACTTACAGTGGGAGGTACTTTGGCCCCCTGGCCCCCACCTTGTGGCCTTTTAACTTGGGAGGTATGGGGAGAGAGGTTGCCAATGAAGACCAAGGAAAACAAGTTGTTGAGAACCTCAGCCTTCTCCTCATCTGTTGTTACCAGCTTGACATTCTTGCTCATTGTGGGGAGACATTTTATTTAACCTTCCTTTTCTCATTGATGTACCTGTAGAAGCCCTTCTTGTTATTCTTTGCATCCCTTGCTCCAGCCGTGCCCTGGCCTTCCTGACCTCATCCCTATGCAATCGGGCAGCATCTCTGTACTCTTCCCAAGATACCCGTCCCTGCACACACTGCCTGTGCAGCTCTTTCTTGCCTTTTAGTTTGACCAGCAGGTCCTGACTCATCCATGCTGGTCTCTTCCCTTCCTTGCTTGATTTCTTATACTTGGGGATCCAGAACTCTTGTGCTCTTTGGAAAGCATCCTTAAAGATCTGCCAGCTCTATAACATAAATCTTCTCTCAGCAAATCATAAAATATTATCTACATAGTAAGTAAACTGTACTGATACGTCTGAATGTGTTGCGTGGATTTTGAAGCTGTTACAAGCATTTTGATCCTAGACACTATTATTAACCTATCAGGGTGTTTAAATATGTCAAGTTAGGAGTGTGACAGCAGAAGGCTGGTTAACTTTGTAGAAAGGAAAAAGGCATGTGTTCAAACATTTCTCCTTACATAAAAGCTTTAGAAACAATGTTATGTATAGGGCTGAAATTAGTCTGCTAATTTCGGGTGTGTTTTAAAAGAACAATGGGTGAATTTCATGTGTTTGAAAGTGAAGCTCTCATAAGGCTGTTCTTGGTTCCTCTCCTGCAAACCAGCCATATGCGTACTGGCACCAGCACACTTTCACCAGCATGTCACCACGGTGATGCAAGGAGGGTCTGCCCACTGCGAGAAGAGGCTGTGCTTGCAGAGCTTTTTTTTCCCAGGGCAGGACTGAAGTGTGATCTTTAGCTGATAGGTCTGTGCTGAATCCAGGAAGTTTCCTACCATAAATGTCAGGGTTTGGGGTGCAAAAACGTGGTGCCCTGAATGTTTCCCTTTATACACAAGGGTGGGATTTAGGAACAAGATGTAGTACGAAAAGCAGACCCTACAGTGTGCCTGCCAGGTCCTACAGCCTGGAGAAAGAATGATGCTAACAGCGTCAGAAGAGATCTCCTACTTGTGGTGAGCATCTGGGTTGAACATCTAGTTCTAGACCAGGCTGGGCACAGGTTCTGGTATTCATTGGCCCCAGTCAGGTCCCAGCAGAAGGCTGAAGTGGTGGATTTGGTTTAATTTAATTATTTTACCTGCCTACCATCCTTCAGATGTACTTTCAATACTTCTTTTTAAGAAAACATCAAAATCTTATTCTTGAGGTAATTATTTAAAAAACATTGTGAGATTCACGGTGAAATCCTGAGAGCTGACAACTGTGATGCATAGCATGCTTGAAATGAAGGCTGCTATCAGGCCCTGAAGTGCTATCACACAACACTCCCACGCCATAGGGGCGGTCAGCCAGAGGTGACGTTTGAAGACACTGTGATTTTTCTCCAGCAGGAGCCAATACATAGTTTCTCTCATGCTCTAAGATAAACATTTCATTTATTAACGTGTCTCACAGAATTTACGACTGCTGCATCAGCAGAGATAAAATGCAGCAATCATGGACTAAAATACTGCATCTCCTGTAACAGGGCTTGAGGTAGCAAACTTACTAATTTTTCTTTTCTGTGTATCGGGAGACATGCAAATACTCAGCAGCAGCTGAGGTTTTAAACGTTTACTATGGCTGTTCATAAGAGTAAATGGAGCACTGAACCCTTATCAAGTTTGAATATTTCCTTCAGAATTAGGCCTACAGCTGTAATCTGTGAACACTGGAGCTTGGGGGAAAAAAAAAGACAACTTTACACCCTGGCAATTTGACTTTGAGTTCAAGCATAATGAGGTAGAACAACAACAACCACAACAAAATAAAATTTGAGGAACAGATAGTAAAAGGCATGAAAACTACTAATCCTGTGGAAGAAACATCAGAAGGAGAAAATCTGCCAGAAGTCCAAGAAGATGATCAAAGTATAAAGTCTCTGAGAAGTCTCTGATAAAAGTCTCAGAGAAAATATGGATATTCTAGGAAAAGAATGTAGAATATATCTTCTGTACACACGGTTACATTGGAGGAGCGTGGGGATGTTCCCACACTGGAAATCTTCCTTCCAGACTTATTGGATGCTCTTTTTCAAACTGAAATGGAGATAGTAAAGTTCATGGAATAAATAGACAAAATGAATGATAGCATATCGGAATCAACAGGACCAGATCGGCCAAAGAGTTTTAAAGGAATTCAAGGTTGAAGTATTTGACATTTCAACAGCACTGTCTAGCCTCTTTTTAAAAATTGCCTTGGTACCAGAGGCTGGAAAATGGTTAATTTGATACCAGTTTTCAAAATGTTCGAAAGAGATAGAAGGATCTGTAGAACAGTAAGTTGATGGCTGAACTGGGCAAGGTGGTACAAATTTTGAATTAATAGCCAGACTGCAAAACATGACATAAATATTTGGAACAGTCAGCATGGATTTTAGAAGCAGAAATTATGACTGAGTGGAGTAGCTCTGAAAATGCTCAGAGGCAGCAGAGATGAGTAGAGACAGCAAACCTCTCCTATACCAGGACAGACTGAGACAGGACTCTCCATCCTTGCAAAGACATGATTCACCATAGATAGGGGAAGGTTCTATAAAAAGTAGGAGGTACATGGGTAAGTCTGGTAAAAGAATATTGTCCACTGTAATTTCCAATATAGGAATTAGGATCCATTAAATGAAGCTAGCAGGTGAAAATTTTGAAACAAAATTTGTTTGTTTGTTTGATCATCTAATGGAACGATCATCTAAGCAGTGGAACTTTACACCTCAGGACGTTGTGGACACTGAAAGTTTACAAGAATCAGTTGGGCAATTAAGGAAGGAAAAATTAATTAACTGAGGAAGGAAAAATGAATGAAATCTCACTAACTATAGATACCTCCACTGAACTGCAGATTCGAGACTGGCAGAATGCCCAGGGAAATGCTGCTGCATGTTTGCACTACGCTTGCTCTCTCTTGTTGCCCGGTGTTGGTGACAAGGTGTGGTGATATGGGAATGGGGACGATGATATGGGGAGAAACAGCTGACCTAATGCACCTGGATTTATATTATGTTCTTCTGAGCGTTTCAGTTACACTGTGTCATGGAAGTGTAAAACCAACAAAGCATGTTCCAAAAATCAGTTTAAACATGTCAGGAAAAACGTAGAACAAACTGGACAGGGCTCTTATACTACGAACACTTTGACAGACACAACTTTACAGGTTCAGGGTGTCAGTTGAGAACTAATACTACATGGTGTGTAACTAAATCTAAACTTAGAATGATGATTCAAAATATGCAAATGACTCACCTATAAAGTGAGGACACTTGATCCCTGTAGGCTACTTTGGACGGTGTCTCAATCCACAGGGGGCTTCCAGCAGGCTCCATTTACACCCAGTCACATCAGGGTTTCTGGTCATATAGAGCTCTTAGTGGTTGAGGGGCTTATTGACTGAGGTGGTCTATGGTGGGCTCAGGTATCTGGGTTGCGTTACTGGGGCTCTTTCTGTACATGATCTGCAGCCCATGCACTTCCTGCAAAACTAGCCACCATGTCTTCTGTACTGTGCCATTAGACCCACCAGGCAGGGGGGGAGTGTACCTGCCCCATGCTGCATTCCTCAGCTGTCCACACAGATATGTGGAGGACCAGATCAGTAAAGGTATTTGATTTTCAAAGGAGCTGAAACAGTCAAATAGCAGTAGACACCTCTGGTGTGTTGATCCTGGCTGGACACCAGGTGCCCACCAAAGCCCCTCTGTCACTCCCCTCCTCAGCTGGACAGGGGAGAGGAAATATAATGTAAGGCTCATAGGTCAAAATAAGAACAGGGAAAGACCACTAATCACTTACCAATTACTGTCACGGGTAAAACAGACTTGACTTGGGGAAATTTGTTTCATTTATTAGCAATCAAATGAGAGTAGGATAATTAGAAATAAAAAATAAATCTTACAAACACCTTCCCCCCACCCTTCCCCAGCTTAACTTTACTCCCAAATTCTCTACCTCCTCCACAACAGGAAGGACAGGGGACAGGGAATGGGTGTTCTGGTCAGTTCACCACACATTGTCTCTGCTGCTCCTTCCTCCCCAGGGCAGGACTCCTCACACGCTTCCCCTGCTCCAGTGTGGGGTCCCTCCCACAGGAAGCAATCCTCCACAATCTTCTCCAACATGAGTCCTTCCCGCGGGCTGCAGTTCTTCACAAACTGCTCCAGCGTGGGTCCCTTCCACAGGGCCCAGTCTGTCAAGAACAGAGTGTTCCACCATGGGTCCCCTGGGGGGGTCACAGGTCCTGCCAGGATCTTGTTCCAGGATGGGTTTCCTATGGGGTCACAGCCTCCTTTGGGCACATCCACCTGCTCCAGTGTGGGGTCCTTCAAGGGCTGCAGGTGGATCTGCTCTACCATGGACCTCCATGGGCTGTAGGGGGACAGCCTGCCTCACCAGGGTCTCAGCACAGGCTGCAGGGGAATCTCTGCTCTGGCACCTGGAGCACCTCCTCCCTCTCCTTCTTCACTGAACCTTGGTGTCTGCAGAGTTGTTTCCCTTATATACTCTTACTCTTCTCTCTGGCTGCAATTGCCCTTGCAAAGTAACTTTTCCCCCTTCTTAAATGTCGTATCTCAGAGGTAGTATCACCATCACTGATGGGCTCCACCTTGGCCAGTGGTGGGTCCTTCTTGGAGCTGGATGGCACTGGCTCCATTGGACACAGGGAAAGCTTCAAGCAGCTTCTCACAGCAGCCACCCTTGTAGACCCCCTGCTACCAAAACACTGCCATGTAAAATCATATAGCATTTAATATACACTCATTTACTGACAAAAGAAATTATTTTTCTTTAAAAAATAGCATCAGCAGTGGAGTTTATTCAAATGGAAGGTTACAGACCTTATCTCCAAGCGCTATAGAGTCTGTTACTAAGAAGTGAGGCATCAGCAAAGAGCTGTTGCTTCGTAGAGGTTAGATGCATTATTGCAAGTGACAGCTGCCTACCGGCACTGGAAGAGGGATTGCCCTGCGAGACCCCTTCTCGCCACCAAGGTGAGTGAGCCAGTGAGGTGCCTCTTGGTTCATGCACTAAAATTTTGGAAAAAAAAGAATTAAAATGCAATGTTAACAGAAACTGTTAGAGAAGTCTTTAGCACTTATGTTTGTTACTGGTTTGTGAGGATTTTGATGCTTTAATAATATGAAGAAGGACATTTAGGGGGGCCTGGACCCCAAACGTCTAGGTATGGTAAGCATTCAGATACACAAAAAACCCTGCAAACCCCAAATAAAGCCAACTAAACCCAGGTCCCAACAGGAAGATTTGAGTTTTTAAAAAAACCCGCACATCTGCAGCACACTGGAAAGTGACTGACAGGAGCGAGGGAGCTATCAGCCTGCAAATGTTGCTGATGTGCTCAAGGAAGAAGACAACAAACAGGAGAAGACAGGAAAATACTTGCAGGTTGTACTTGGAAACATTCGCCTGAGAAGTGGGGCAATTCATTGCAGAGAGATTAGAGAGGTGACATTCAAACAGAAAAATGAGGTAAAAGAATGAAAGACTGAGAAGAAAAAGGAGAGCTCAGCAGCATGTCTGAATGTTGGAAAGACCATCAGATGCTGCTTCTTATCCCATCTTCCATATTCTAGATTGGTTCACTGTAGTCCCTCTTAAATCTCTTGCATGTTGAGCCTTTGCCAGCGTATAGGTGTTCATGCTAAAACCAAGGCAAAATGTTCATTTTTATGTCCCCGTTCAGCTCCACTGGGGGGATAGAGATTTCACTGCAGTAATGGGGGAAGCCATGGAAGCTGCAGCCAGACAATGTTCCTACCTACCTAATTCAATAGAAGGGCACATTAAAATTGCAATCATTGTCTTAAAGTGCAGTTTTGGATTGAAATCAAGGTGTCTCTTGCAATGCTCTGTGCACTTCTCCTGGGAAATCACTGGAGAAAATTCCACTGTAGAGATGGGGACAGACATCTTCAGCCATCTGGACAGCTGTCAGGTGAAGGCTCATCTACCAATCTTGTGATTAAGTGGACGGTTATTCACAGAAAGTCTGTTTTGGTAGCCATGTGCCTGTACAGGGAGGGGACATAAGAGGATCCTAACATGCTGAGTTTAAATCACAGTGTTTTAGCTGGGTGACATCCATAAAATACAAATGAGTCTTCAGCAGGCATTCATTCATGATGGAGTCTGCATGTGTGTCTTCACCTTCATAGATAAGATTACAGGTACCTAACACATTTAATAGTGGCACACATTTCTGAGAGAGAGGCTTTTCTACTTCCCCAGTTCAGACAAATATGTTGGAAAATGTTGAATCTTGGATATGATCCGTCTGTTGTAGACGATGTATAAAACCCCTCCCTTTTGTTCCGTGTGGAGAGAGGGTTGGCAGACAGAAAAAAATATCCTGAGCAACAGATGGTAGGTGACGTGATAACTGTCTGAGCAGTGATAACCTTAATCTAATTAGTTTCCTAATCAAGATTAAGAAGACACCAAAGGTGTAAGAGAAGGTGAAGAAGAAACCTGTAATCTATAAAACCAATATAAAAGGATGAAAGACATGCTGAGATAAGATGCAGGAGAGGAGAGAAATCACAAGAAAAGTTACTGCATGTCTTTCCACTCTGAAAACATAGTCAGACCTTGCACCAGCAAACATGCACAGAACAAGGAAAAGCAGACAATAGGACAGAATTATAAACCATTATATAGATAGCCAAGAGAGGAGGAAGGGTCAGCAAGTTGAGCAAAAGTAGTAAGAACAATTTTTGAAGTATATAGGCATTTGATAAGAATTAATAGCGTTACCATTCAAACATGGTTGGGGGGTCATTGAGTTTCTGCTGGGTACATGAGAAATGGAAAGGTAAGTGAAAGGAGAGGCTGAGGGATATCTAAATTAAATTTTTGCCGCAAGCCATGTCTGCCTTAGAAGCTGTTAAGAGAACCATTTCCAGCCTTCCCCTAGGAGCTGTGTACATTTACCTCTCCTTGCCATGCTGGGATTTTTTATACAGAAAGTTGTCCCAGGAAAACTCCCACCACTCCACCATCACCCTGTGAACCTGATGCTACTGATTAGCTTAAATCTCTGCAGCTGCATCAGCTGAGCTCTCCTCTTTCTTTTATATATGGGACAGCTGATCTGTTTTACGCTGCTCTTGTAACTGCTACAGCATCTGCTTATGGAGCACTGAGAAGGGGTACATGCAGAAGGCACAGAGCATGGACGTTGCCAATGTGCTACAGGCACTTGCTTCCCAGCTGCACGGGCTGGAGTGGAGCATGTGTTTATGAACCAAGCCTCGACAGGTGGGACAAGGCCAGGGGGTACATCTGGAAGACTCAGCAGGGGCTGCAGAGCATTTGAATGTGTGAAGTGGCATTTCTTTCTTGAGCCCTGCACTGGAAAGCTTGGCAAGAAAAAAAGTAATTGCAGATAAACCTAAAATTACATCTTTTCTACCTCTGAAGAAAATACACTTTATTTTTGAAGACTTCTCAATAAAAATGGAGCACTTAATAGTTTTTCTTAGAAATGCTTTTGGGCTTTGTTCAGTCATTACAGTTCACAATGATCAGCCTGAATATTTGAAATGTTCCCACTAACCTGCCACATTCTTTATTGGCAAAAAGTTTCACACAAAATGTTACATTCAGTGCTGCCAAAAATGAGAGGTACACTGGTAAGCAGGAAGGCATTATCTGGCAACCCTGGCTGGCAAAGGACGTAGGGGCAGCAAATCTATATTGAGAGAAGCTGAAATCCAAGTAAGTGAGGCTATTAGTGGGATTTTCTGTACAGAGTATGGCTTTGCAGAGGATCTGCTGGAAAGATCTGTTCACTCTCAGATCACATTGGTTAGATTCAATAGGAATGATCACATTTCTTAGGTTTGTTTCTGACAAGGATATTATTACAGAAATAATGGTTTTCTTAAGCAGAAAGAAAAGACTACTTTTTTGTTGATAAATTAAGGATAATTATTTGCCCTGCTTCTCATAGCCCTGCTAAGTAGAAACAAGGTACCCCCAAGCTGGTACAGGGACATCACAGGTGTCCCAATGTCACACAACAGAAAGCTCCAAAGAACCAGTCCTTAATTATGTCTTTGAACTAATTCATACATTCATTTTCAGGAGTACATAAGTTAACACATGACAATTAAATTCTTGGATACACAAATTACTTCCACCGAATCTATATCAGCACATCATTATCTTGTTTCCATGGTTATGCTATTAGTACAATTTACCATAACACTTTCTTGCTAACCAAGCATGATTCTAGCAATGAAGCCAAATAAAAGTACTTTGCTGTTATTGTCCAGTTAAACCACTGGGCAATGTCATTATAACTTCTCTGGTCAGTGACGTAGCTCTTATATATCAGTATACCAACAGCTGAGGTTACATTGATCTGGCACTTTTAGATATCCATTTCTCCGGTCTTGGGTTGCTGCAAAGCTGCAAGGAGTCCCATCTGCACAGGGTCAACTTGATGCAGTGAATGTCTAGAATTGTAGTATGTCATTAATTGCCATTCAAACTGAGATTCCACTGCACATGCACAGACACTTTTGACACTTTTCAATGTCAAAAGGAAACTCTGATGTTGGTGGCTGCATTTGTGAACCATTGTGGGTGTTACATAGGCACTGATACAGAGTGGTCTAGAGAGATTAATTAAAAAAAAAAAACCAAAACAAACAGCATTACAGAGAAGAATGTTTCTTTAAAGCAGCATGGTCAGAGTCAGGGGGTACCAATTGTGCTTCAGGGAGCCCAAGATACTCTGCATCTCTGCCTTGGTTGGCCTTTCAGACTTGACTAATGAAGTTCACTGTTGCCTGAGCAGCTGAACGGATGAATGCTGTATGTGGTTCTCATTAGGCTGAAAATATATTGAGCTGGTCATGTTTTGATGCATACGAATCAAATATTTGTATTATTAAGGCCGTTTGGTGTATCTTTGTGTTGTACTCATGAACCAAGATGGGAAACGTTATTCTCATAGCAGAAAGGCTAAGAGGAAAGACTGTCTGGTTTTGAGGGACTTGACAGCAAGGTAGCCAAGGTGCTGAGCCACTGAGTGCCTCACCAACAGCCCTCTCCATACACAGTGAGTTAATTTGTGTTATTCTTGAACAGACCATGCTTGCCTTGCCTGGGTATTGTAAGCAAACTGTTAGCACATTTTTATGAACCTTACGGAATTATTCAGGTACCTTGAGATGTCTAATACCAGTTTTCAAGAACAAACATTGCACAATATTTTAAACCATGCAAAATGAGAAGTGCAAAGCATTAACTGCTGTTCCTGCATGAATTACAGGTTGTCTCTGCGATCTTTAGTTTCCTCCTGGGCTTAATGAGAGGCAAATTGCGGCATTGTATTGTGTCTTCAATCCCAAATAGACCGAGTCCATGCAGAATGACTTCTGCTGTACAGGTTTTAAGGGAGTTTGATTTTACAGTCTTTGTATTTGATGTCTCAGTTGTTGTGTAGCATCTTGGTGCACTTACCTGTGCATTTCTGGAGTCCCTGTGCTTCCCCTGGACCAAGCATGCCCACCTCTCCTTTTCTTCAGAGTCTGAATTTGGACTTTTGGAGAGAATTACAGAACCTGTTTTCCATATGCCCATGTCTACATCATCATGGATAGAGTGTTCATCAGCAGATTGAAGAAGGTGCCTCCCCAAACTAAAGTCATCCAAAGAAACTGTCATGAACTCTGAAGTAAATTGGATTTACTTCAGATATACTTGTTTGGAACAGGCCAGAAGCTCTTAGCCCCATTACTTTGTAGTACCACTTTCCAATGCAAATAGTCCTGTGAGACTGAGAATGAATTCACAGGTGTCACTGGTAATAGAGGTAGGAATAATGCATTGAAGATTGCTAACTTACTTTAGCCAGTGGTGATTCTGATGGGCTGAGGTCTTGAAGTTTATGTTTCTTCTAAACATTTATTTATAAAAATCAGGTAGTCTGAATGACAAGATACTGAACTGTTTGCAAGGCAGACATTTTATTTTCTATAAATTCTGTACATTTATTCAAATGCTCAAGTATCTCTTACAACGATTTCAACTGCTTGCAAAGTAGTGATAGAAACACTAGCAGCCTGAGGCATTCAGGAACATTTTGAGTTGCTTGTGGAATTTCTTCTGGTTTTTTTTGTGCTGGTGAACACCAACAGAGTTAAACTAAACCAATTGCTTCAGAAAAAAAATCTATTATACATATTTTCAGCCCTTATTTGTTTATAAAGATACTGAAAAAAGGACCTGGGGCTTCAGGACCTATGAACATTTTTGAAAGAAGACAATCCCAGTTAAACTCCTCTTTCCACTGGCTCCATCTCTGGATCCAGTTGGGTGAGACTCCCCTTACTTCCTTTGGAAACACCACATCTCTGAGTTCATCCTTCTGAATGAGCTGTTGGGCAGCATACGCTTCTGAGCTTTAAGAGGTCATCTAGTAAGCCCTCGAGCTTCATGCCCAACTTTGCAGGTACCCGGCTTTTCCAGCAGCCCATGTCAGTCTCACTGGTTTTGGTGGGGGCTGTCAGATTTTCCCTTTGTCTTGCATTGCCACTTTACCTTACATTATTCCAGGCACAAATCACCAGCAGTGGTATATTAATAGGCATACACCAGAAATTTTAAATGGAGTGAGACCTATTTTCTGTGACTTCTGGACAGCAGTGCTGAAAATCAGCACTAGAATGGTTGTTTGTATTGGAAGTACTCAGTGTTTCTTTACCTCAGAGACACTGCAGCACTAGAACAGTATATGTGCTGAACTTACAAAAATGTTCAAAAAGTTATTCCAACTTCATATCATAAGGCTAGATAGGCCTTGAAATTGCATGTGTATGCACACAGGGATTTCCTGACAACTATACTGGTAAACTTTGCTGTATTGTGCAAATTTTGGGGTTAACCAGTAAAACTAAAAATAAGGGGGCAGAAATCTAATTCTGTAGAGCTGAAAAGAAATTCGAAAATTAGTCCTTCCAGTTAGGAACAGGTAGGAGAATCAGGATTACCAAACCACGAAGGCAAGGAGTGTTGCAGTTATGCTGAACAAGACAGCACATATTGATCAGATAGACTTGATAGTAAATGGAAGATGAGATGTGCTTGCCAATACGGGTAGGTTATAATAAGATACTCACGCAATTAATGCAAATTCCTTCCTCATGTTTTCAAAGATTTTAAAATTTTCTCAACTCTGTCTTGTCAAAAGCAATGAATTTAGGAGGCTCAGCAATCTCATACACTTGGCCCTAGGTTCAAAGAGTAATCTTCCCTTTAACAGGAAAAAGGCAAAAGAGAAAAACATCACGAGTGTTACAGCTTTCCTTCTCCAGGGCTCCCTCCCACTGACCAAGCTCAGTGGGAGAGACAGTGCTGCCCCTGATACCTCTGCTGCTGTTAGCTTCAATGAGACATCAGCTCCTGAAAAGCAGTAAAGTCTCACTGCCAAGTGTCAACTTTAACCAAGGAGCAACGTAGCCGAGCGGTCTCGGGGCCTATTGTCCGTTTCGCTTTTCTTCTGAGCAAAGCTGTTAGGAGATCAGGAAGAGCTATAGCAGAGATAAGTGAAGAATAGCACATGACAATCTGTGGAGGCATAAGGACATATGCATGCACCTCAGGGGCACTGAAAGGAGCTATACAAAAGTTGATGCCTTTATCGTCCGTTCAGAACCTGTCTTACCTCTGTGCCAGTCCATTTGCACTGTTGGCTAGCACTGCTTTGGAAATCAGATTTAAATGATTGTAAGTACTTTAGCTAAACCTTAATATGTCCATCTCAAGAACAAGGCTGCCTCCTCCTGCTTACATCTGTCTCTTTTCAGAGGATGCTGCCCCATATTGCTGCCTCTCAACTGCCTGTCTCCCTCCACATATTTAGGTCCTCTACTCTGCAAGCCTTTAGCTTTGCATTGCCCACTTCCATTTGCCTGCAGCGTAAAGGTGCTTCAAATGCTGTCTCACTTTTTTTCCTATCCACAAACCACTCTGAAGTGCAAGTGTGGGACTCCTCATTCAGAGGAGATGGGGAGCAGGGTGCAGGCTGGCTTTGGGAAGGCTGATGGTTTTTAAAAAGGGGAGTGAAACCAGTCTGGACCTAGATCTTCTCATACAGAGCTATCTGGAGCCTTCTGGCAGAGTACATTGAGGGATCCCCAGCCCTGAGGTAATTGATGAATCCTGATCAGATTTTAATTTTTGGAGGATGAGCCAGTGTCTTAGAGAGGGTGAATACAGTTGCCCCTTGCCAAGGAAGGCGTGGCATTTACTCACCTACAGGTAATTTCTAGCAAAACTTTAATGCTTTACAAAAGGCAAGCGGGACAACAGCTTTCTTTTTTCTCCCTCAATGCACTCAGTTACTTCTTCTTTTCCTTGCCCATGACAGAATGTTTCCATGTACATCACATCATCTTGCTACTTGACTTCAGTCACTTCCTCTGAAACTTCACTTTCTCCACTAAAGTACATGGGGAACACAAAGCTCCAAGTGAGGGCAAAGAGAATGTGACTATCATGCCCATAAACAGGGGGTTGAATGCCTGTAAATCTTAAAATGAATGCTTCTCATTCAACATTAAATCACATTTCCTTATCGTAGTGCATTATATTCTGGGAATCACAGACGCATTTTGGCAGAGAACATAGCAGTGACCATGAACCTGCACCTCAGCTTACAGTAGAGAAATCTCACCAGTGCATATTTATCTTATCCACTGCCAAATAACTTCTTGAATCTCTCAATCAGCTTCTGTAGGAGACATTTTTCTGTCTGGCCAGTGACCAAGAGCAGGTGCAGGCATCTGCCTGGCAGCTGTTCTACTGCAGGTGTTTCACTGCTCCCTGTCTGCCACCCGACGTGTGGAGTCAGCATTCTGTGCCAACACCATGGGGAAGGGTGTGGAGGTGGAGGAGAGGCTCAGAAGGTTTAAGAAAACTTCCTACTCATCCCAACCCCCCACACCCAACCCCCTGCCTCCTTTTGTTTCGAATCGTCTTGCAGGAGTTTTTGTCATTTATGTTTCTTTCATGGCATGACAGGCAGCAAAACAGAGGTCAGGTAACAATTGGCTGAATTCTTGGTGGGTATTTTGCAATCACTTGCTCATCTGTTGACCAATGACCCATGCTATTTCATGTACTGTACGGGTGAGTTACCCCATTTTTCAGTCATTTCCAATCATGAGTGTCAAACACCCTTAAGTGGTCATGTAAATGAAATTGTGAACACTACCAGGATGTCATACCAGCTGTTTCTCTGAAGCAATAGGCTGTGGGAGTTGATTTGTTCATGCATTATTAATATACTATCGCTGTTAGTGTGCTCCATGGCACGTACCAGGTGAGATGCAGACAAACCCCTGCAGGCAAGGGTTGCAGGAGTGTGGATGGAGCTTGGTAACACTGTAGGGAAGCCTTACTGATTGTTAATACAATGGTTATACAGTGTTAGCTGACCTGGTTTCACAGAGTGTAACCATAGGAGGAAGAAAGTTATCAAGAGGCATTGCTGACTACAATACAGGACACTTTATCCTGGTAGAGAGTTTTGCTAAATTTATGGTAAAAGGAAAATAAATCTGAAGCTTTTAGTCAAAATGACCATCATGCTCAAGCCTGGAGTTTGCCTTCAGTGCTGCTCCCACTCTAAGGCTCTAACAAGTGCTGGTTGTGTTGTCCTTGTGTCCAGCTCTGCAACTACTGCAAAGCTCATATGCTGAGAAAAGTGATGATCTCAGGTTTCTAATGTCTGAAGATACATGGGGTAAGACCTCCAAGTTCTTGCAGTTATCTTACAGGTAGCTGAATTTAGCCTCACAGAGAAACACATCCTAATAATTTTTTAAAGCACTGATCAAACTCCATCTTTAATAACTATTTAACAACATCAACTTAAAACTTTTCAGCCTGGATACAGTTACTGAGTTTGTGCCAGAACCTCTCCCTCGACTATTCAGAACTGCCTTCTATTTTATAGCCTAAATGTATTCCCGGACAATTTATATCCATTTGTTCAGGTGCTAAGACTGCCCTTCCAGTTAAACAGCTCTTCTCTCAATCTGGGATCCATTCTCTTGTGTTTATACAGAATAATCATAAAATTCTTCAGTGCACCAGTACCCTAAGACATGCAGATCTGTTTGTAGGCAACACTACATGGCTTTTTAGAGGTTTTCATGTCCTTTTTTTTCAAGTGCGTACTTAATGGCTACAAAGTCAGTAGTTTCCAGGAGCAAAAGACAGAAACAGTGGTATTTATTATGGACTCTACCATAGATTTAGTTGTAGAAAATCCCTTTTTGTATGAATATCTCTTGCTTCTGCATTTGCTCAGAAGCCTGCAGAACTTTGCCATGTTTATCCTGAAAATGGTGGCTTGTGCATTCCAAGGCTTGCCCACTCACCAGCATGTTTAGATTTGCTTGCAATTGCAGTAGCTTTGGAAACGAGTTGTAGACCTGCACTTTCCAAGTACAAAACCAGGCTGTTGCAGTTGCTTGATGTTTGGCAGGGAAATCAGGATAGCTTGGATGAGAACTGGCAAAAAAAAAAATAAAAATATCACTTTATGCCTCTCCTCTTTCTTTGCCATCACTTTTTCAAGCCTTTAATAAAGAAGAAAAATGGCGAATGTCTATAAAGACCACAGTGAGAGAGCCCAATAGTTAGCTCCTTCTTTGCCTCTTACCCCTGTTCATTCTGCTAGATTTTCTTCTTGGTTTGATATAGACAACAGTATTTTTGATCTTATCCTTCTGTAGTTCCATCTAGCTCCTAATTCTTTGGCTGCTATTCCCCTTATATATCCTTCTTTATTAATTTCAAAGATGTTTATCTCTCAGCCTCCTCATCAGCACACAGACCTGGAAAAGACCTACTAAATCATCAAATCTAGTCCCCTTATCATGGACAGTTACAGCATCATGCAATACCTTTCCTAAAATACCATATTACATCTTAAAATAATCTTGCTCTGATTAACTGTTTGTTCCAGACATCACTCTTCTGAAGATTAGAAACCACCAGCACAGGATGCTTACATTAAGCTGAAAAAACTGTACCTGATACTGCCAGCATTCATATTTACCTTTTTCATGGGTGCATTTTACTGGCAATACATGGTCTTACAAGGGCCGATAAGCGTGTTTTTTCTTCTTTATCATTCGTCCCAATAGTCTTCTGCATTGATGGTGCCTCCTGTCAGTGGATTTTATTACCAAATCTATACTCTTGCCAGAGCTCCTAATGAAAACACTAAATGACACCCATGTCCTTGAGATGCCCAATGTATCCTCACAACAGCTCGAGACTCCCTTCAAGCAAAAAATAACAGTTCCCTGTGAGCAAGTGCCATAAGCACCTTAAATTCTCAGTCTTAATTTCTATATGACACACTATCGAAGGCTTTCTGAAAAGCTTATTACTTAGCTTTTATAAAGTCTCTGCTTTATAGCTGTCAGATAGAACCATGCTCACATCACCCCACTTTGTATTCCTTTCCATGTCTTTAATTATTCTTTCCTTCAATAAGTATTCAAAGAGCTGAGGGTCAAACTGATGGATGAGTGTTTGCTCCAATTACTTTTCAATTCTCAATTTTATTTTTTTTTTCTAAAAATTAGGCAGCACATCTGCTGTTCTCCGGTATCGCAATAACAAATGTATTTAAAAAACCTTCCTACTTGCTTTGCAGTTCAGTGTGTTGGTTATTTCAGCATTTAGGGTTGGAGGGTCCATTACTCCAGCTTGAGCACATTATGATCATTTCAGGTTTGCTGTGGGCTTGGAAGCAGCAGTTCCCATTTCCAAATGGTCATTCCCAGCTGTCAGGGCATTGTCCTCCTGTTCTCTACCATCCTGCTCATTGAAAAATGAGGCAAAGAGTTAGGTCCTAGCCCCAGCCTGACTCCATATCTGCTTTTTGTCTTCTTTCTTTGTCACCCTAACTGAAGATTACTTGACCTTTCATCTCAATTACTCTTGAAAGTTTTAGCACAGCTTGACTTTTGACAGGCTGTCTTTTAGATCTGTGCTATCTAACATCCAAAATGAGTCTTCCTTTGTAACTAGTCCCTTTTCCTGTAATTTCTAAGGACTTTACTCACAACTTTTTTCCTTTATCCAGGCTTTTTGGGGGGATAGGTAATGAGCATAGAAGGAAACCAAGTTTGCTACTAATTCAGATAGAGCTGCAAGTACCGCTGGAATTTTACTCATCTTGTCAAGATACTTTAGAAAATTTACATAGAATCATAGAATCATAGAATTGTCAGGGTTGGAAGGGACCTTAAAGATCATCTAGTTCCAACCCCCCTGCCCTGGGCTTCTTGGTCCAAAAGGAGTTCAAGGCATTCCCCACAATTAAGTATGGACATCTTCAGTCTAGTTAACTTGTTAGCAAGTTTCTTTAGTTTATCAGAGTTTTTCCCTCTGAAGAATGCTTTTTTTAAAACCCAGTTTTAGGATCATATTTATTTATTTATCTTTTTATTTAAATTGAATTGACTTGTGATCACTGAAGGTAAGATTACTTCAGCTCTTCCTTCTCTTTACCAAAACCACAGTTGAAATAGCTTTGCTACTTGGATCAGTAACTTGTGATGAAGCATCAGGTGCATAAATCTCAAGGAATGCCTTGCTTATGCCAGTCATAATAGCACCTATTCTCCAGCCTGTCTGCTGTAGCCTACACTGTATTTATATTGAGTTTATTCATTAATTACATCTAGTACATTTCAGTATGTTATGGTTTGATATTGTTTGGCTAAAGACCAGGTTCTACAAAAAGAAGTTAACTTTAAGTTAGGAAATGATAACACTCCTCTGTGACAGCATTCAGAACAATTTCAATAGCACATTTTGTTACCAAGTAAAGCCAAGCTGAAATTGAGTTAGATGGCTGTGACTTGACAAAAAAAACCTCACAAAATAACCCCACCCCCAAACCCCTAAAGAAAACAAAACAAAAAAACTCCAACAAAACAAATCCAACAAAAAACTCACACGCAAAAAAACCAAAACCAAAACAACCAAACCAAACAAAATAAACAAA
>WTSP01014833.1:18389-54172 GCA_025331215.1 Actenoides lindsayi | reverse complement strand
ACGGCGGCGCGGGGCGGCCTGGGCTCGGCCCCGGACCGGCCTGCGGGTGGGAGCTCGCTCCATGAGGGAGGAGCTCGGGGATACTGCGCAGCGTGGGGAGAGGACGAGGAGGAGGCGTATGAGCTTTCTCGCTGAGGAAAGGAGAGCAGCGGCGTGGGCCGAAGGGAGGCCTGGGGCAGCCGCTGCTCCCGCTGCGCAGCTCCCGAGGCTGCTCGCTGCTCGCTGCCGGGCAGGGGGAAACTGTTTCCTCTTACTCGGATTTAGCGTAGCTCCTTCGGAGGAGGAGAGAAGATCACTAGTTCTCCCTCGTAGCCGCGTTTCACTTTCTGCCCGCTTTCCCGACAGCGGGGGACAGTCCTGCACCTCGTGTGCCTCCCTCGTCACTCGCGTTTCCCCTCAGCCGTGGGGTTGCAGGGCAGTGTGGGGGGTTTCAGCAGCGTAGTGTTGCTAATCAACTTGAATTAAAATTCTGTCGTCACGCATTTGTGTTCAGACCAAGTGTAAGTTTCTTTTAGGGCTGTCCTCCTTTGACTTTTTACATATATTTTAAAATACATTATTACAAAGAACACGGTAGTGCTGGAGATATCTTTGACTAAACTGTCATCGGTCTAAACTATCAGAAGAACTCATCTGATCCATTTTAAAATTGAAACCGAATGTGTAAAGTTACGTAAGCTTTGAATTTAAAGTAGGTATTATTTTAGGCTAGAGAAGTCGGCCAATTCAGCATGCATACATTGAGACAACTAGACCTAACCAGTTTTCAAGTCTAGTGTATGGATTTGACTTGATGTTTGTTATCTTGGGGCCATTTTTAGTATTTTGACATCTACAAATCATCTCAAATTCATTAAAGTTATTTTTTTAGTTTTAATCTTGAACAACAGGATGTTCAGAGCCAAACTAAGCTTTTGCAGCTTCTATATCTGAAATGTCCACAAATGTGGTGAATTGTAATGTAGCCTTGTGCAAATGTATTTCAGAGGTATATTCTAGCCCCCCACCTACATTATGAGTTTACAACACATGGCTAAATTTTGGGCAAGGAACTTTAAAAAACAATTGGACAAGTTTAAAAGAACACCAATTAGAGAAGTGAAACTAAATGCTCTTATGCTATAGATTTAGTAGCATAGTTTAGATTATCTATGCTACAACTAAATTATGAGTATAATCTTGAGTATCTCTTCTGAGATCTACTTTAAGTAGTCTGCACTGTTCATGTTATTTTGTGGAAAATATATTAAGTACTTTGAAAGAAAAAACTGGCCAAGATTTTTTTTGTTGGTTATTTTGCTGTTGTTGTTTTTCTTTTTTAATATATATAATTTTCAGAGATTTTTCATGTTGTATTTTTTCTCCTGAGAATTGTAGTAGGAATTACTAGTCCTGTTAAAGGAGTAGTCATGTAAAATGCTACTTGCCTTTTAATTAGTCTTTGAAGTTCCTGCATTCATAAATAGCAGGAAGTTGCTGGTAACTTGCCAAGACTGGAAATGTAGAGGCTGTATAGTAAGCACACTAAATGACAGAGCTGTGAGATCTTGCAAAGCCATGAGATTTGATGTTTAAAGCTATTTAATTGGACAAAAGTCCATAAATAAACTGTGCCATAAAGGTAACCATATAATATGAATTGCAAACTATTTAATTAAATTAACCATTAAATCTGTTCCTAAATTCTGTTTCAGATATACAATGAAAAAGAGCTACTCCAAGGAAAATTGGATCTCCTTAGTGACACCAACATGGTGGATTTTGCTATGGATGTGTACAAAAATCTTTATTCTGATGAAATTCCTCATGGTAAGCTGCTCATTTAGAAAAAAACCAAAATGCTTTACAACCTTTCTATCTATAATAATAAATAGCTAGTGGTAATTTGCGCATTGCACTCAAAAACTAGAATACTGTTTAACTTTGCACATCCTTAATCGGGGCCAATATGGAAACATAGAATCCCCTAATACTGGGAAGTTTGGGTTTGTTGGTCTCTTGGGAACTTAGTCTTTGAGGAATGTCAGAAGAATTTCAATGCTGATTTGGTCATTTCAGGCACTTTAAAGGAAAGAGCACCTTGAAGCCTAAGAGTTGCACTTATTCTTCATCTGTCAAATTAAACACTTTTGAACAATGATTTGGGGGTCACTAAACTTTTTATTTAAAGCATCCAGTATATACGGCTAGATTTCCAATGTAAGGAGTTCCATTAATCTGTCTGTCCGTGGCTGATTTTTAGAGGAGATGAAGATGTTTTTGAAAATGCATATTTTCCTCAATTCTGTCAACAGATAAGTTGCCATTTCTCTAGAAGAAAATCGGTGATTATTAGTATTTAGTCTCTTACTGTTTTCTCCATGACTTTTTTTACTGCTTAAATTTCTGTCTTCCTGAGGAACGTATGGGGAGGGGGAGAGAAAAAGACTTATCTTTTTCTCCTATTTGTATGTTGTTGTGCTATTTTTGTTTTCCCTAGTGTTTCTCTTTTCTGTTTGTTTTTTGTTGTTGTTTTGGGTTTTTTATTTGTGTTGGGGATGTTTTTTCCTCCTGACCCTAGTCTTTGAATATTCACTTTTTTCCTTTTTGTGGTATTCCTCACCTTTTTCTCAGTTACCGGGACTACAGCCTGTCTTGCCTGCAGCTTAGGAGGGAGAGACTCAGGTGCTTTTGCACTGTCAGATGCAAGATCCAACTGTTGTTCTGACTCTGTGTCTTTTCAGGCTCTTTAAATGGCAGAGGTGGCAGTTAGCTTCTTGGAAAATACATGAGGAGAACTGATAGACTTACAGACACTGGATTCAATGGTTTAGACAAATTTTTTATGTGCAAGCATTGGATGTTGTTCATGGGTGTCTCTGCAATAATACTTTGAACTGATAATAAATAATGAGAACCAGAGGTTTTCACTCTTGTAACAACTGTTTAGTAGATTACAATAGCTTCACCTTTATTGTACTAATCAGTTCTGCTGATTTAAAAAACATCAGACTGTCTCAGGGCTGTAAAAATCTCAAACCTGAATGGATTTCCCCTCTTTCTTTCCTTGCTCCAGCTTTTCTGAACTGCAGAAGAACATTATTGTATTAGTAATAAATAAGTAGCAAAATACTGAAGCTATAAACAGCACAAGAAATAGCAATCCTAACACACTTTCATAAAGTAACAAGTCTAATGTTTTTAATATTCTGATTATAGCCACTTGATTAAGCAGGTTGCCAAGTGTATTATTTCTTAAGCTCATAGCTGCAAGTAAGTTGAATGAATTTGGTCACCGGGAAAGCTCTGCCTTGATATAATCCAACAATTTCCAAACTATTTTTTTTCTTGTACTCTTTTCAAACATGTCTCAAGATTTTTATGTCATCACTTTGTCAGGATGCTTGTTTGTACAGCTTTCTATGAAAAAGTCTTAACTTTGAGGTATTTCTGGCATGTGTCATCTTCATGCATCAACACTTATCAGAATGTATATACAGACAGGTTATTTTTATTTGTGGAATTGCTGGTTTCATTAGAATTTTAGGCTGACTTTTTTTGAGGCCTCACAATTTTAAGTCCTTAAAGCTAAGTTCTCTTACACTATTATACTTAGAAACGTGTCTGCACAATTTATAGTTGCTTTTATTTTGTCTTCCATGAGATCAACTTAGAATTATACAGCCAGGAGATGTCACAGGAAAACATTTTCATACTCTTAGTAAGTCAACTGAATGGTTTTTCTTTTGTCTGTTTCCCCCTATTTTATAATGTCAAGATTCCTGTGAAGTTGGAGATAATTTCTCCTTACTGGAACAATTCCTGTCAGGCAAGTCATTCTTAGACTTAGGTCATGTCACCATTATGGTGTTGTCCTCTTTGGACCTCCTTTACAAGTATCTATATGTAGTCAAGTCACAGAAGAAATGTCGAATAGGTTCACTGTGGTATTGAGTGCCCTGGTGTGTGGCTCACTTTCACATCTTCCTCCATACTGTTCTCTCTTGGGATTTGGTCTTGATGTCTCTGATCCAATATGTTTCTAGCTCATACAGCCAGTCTTGGGGTCCTATTGTATGGGTGTGGTTTTTTAAGCATATAGGCTTTTCTGAATTTTACTTAAGTATTCATTTTATTGCACAGGTGGTACTTGGTGGGGAGGCTTGGATCTGTGTGAAATAATCATCCTAAAGCTGTTATTTTTATGAAAAATAGAAAATAGAACTTCTAATGTTCTTATGATATGAAACACTATGCATTTTAAATAATTTTGCACATTGAGCTGCTTTAAATTCTTCCTATTGATTTTCAGTTAAGCATTCTAAAAATGTGCTTTCAGAACCTGGTCAGTTAGAGGCAAGTAAACCTTATTTGTATCATAGTATTGTTTACTTTTTCCAAATTTATTTGGAATAAGTGAAATTTAAAAGGTTGTTTCTCCTTTAGTGAAAGCCTGAAGATGCGTTGTCCAATATAGACTGCTCTAGCTGTAGCTGCTCTTTAGTGATGTGATTAGAACTTCACATAGAGGCAAAGGAACCAAATGCTAGAAGCTTTTTATTAAGTTAGGGAGTTGTTAGATACCTCTGGTTTTGTGAGTTGACCGAGAGAACAAATGAGGTAGGAATTGGGAAGACACACTCATGTGCTGGCAGCACCATGCAATTACAGGTTGGCTTCTGTAAAAAACTTAAGGTATTACTTAAGATACTACATTAATCTTTTTTTGTTTAGCTTTGCGTGAGAAGAGAACAACTGTTGTTGCACAGCTGAAGCAGCTTCAAGCTGAAACTGAACCTATTGTCAAGATGTTTGAGGATCCAGAGACTACAAGGCAAATGCAATCTACTAGGTAATTTCCAACATCATTTCTCAGAGCAGTTGTTGGTACTTCTTAGGTGTTGATTATAGGAATGATTGAATGTGGCTTGGGGGAGGCTGCTTTTTTTTTTTGGTTTTTTTTGAGGGGGCTTATTTCAGGGGGTTTGAGGGAAAATGTGGTCTGAAACAATTCAGATTCTCCCTTCTAGGAGACCATCTGCCTTCTTTCCCTTTTCTGCCTTCCAGGGAAGATTATGGAGTGCTATCTTTTTTTTTTATTCTGAGAGGTCTGGTGGATAAGCATCCTTTCACTCCTGTCCTCTGCTCCCACCACCCCCAAACTGGCCATCTTCCTGGTGTAAGATAGTGCTCATAATAATCTTTCTAAGGTTTCTTCTCACTTTAATGATGGCAGTAATTAAAGTGGAATGAGTTTGTCTACACATTTTCTCTATGGACTGTGAGAGTTTTCTTGTGGTTAAGCCTTCACTGGGCCCTGTAGGAAAGAGTTCATCTGTAGTCACTGAGGATGTAGCTGCATTTTCAGTAGAGGGGTGAGTAGGTATTCATTTAGCATAAGTTACTGCTTGTTTTCTCTACATAGGAAGCATTGTTCTTACTGTTGTAAATGTTTCTAGCCAACTTTGCAAAATTAGATCCTTTCTTGACCCTTACCTGCTCTAAGATACCACATAAGAGTACCTATGGCTCAACTTGAAGTCTGCATTTGGGTTTTTTAGTTGGCAAGCTTTATGCATCAACTGATACGGAAGACTGCAACATTGCTTCTGGAATTTTCTTAGAAAAATTTCTAACGCACGAACTTTTTGTAGTCTGCAGTAATCTTGAACAGGTGTACCTTTGTTTGGGAACATTCTCCCTGAAGAAAATGGATTTGTGAAGGGAGAGGAGCTTGATTCCTTGTTCAAGTGCAGATTATCATCCTTTTTTCCTTTCCCCTGTTAGTACAACTTGCTGAGAAACGTAACAAACTCTTTTGGGCTGTGTCTTCTCCATGCTGGGCGTTGTTTTTGGAATCTGTCATAGTCTAATTTAGAACTTGATCACTTCAGAAATGGTGAAGTACAATGTACTGGGTCTGAGTGTGCACATGAAATGTGTCAGTAGAAAACAGGAAATCTGTTAGCTTTCCATTGCTTCAGAAAAGCCTCTATTTTCTGTTCTGATACTACCAGAAAGTACTTAAGCTTCTGCTGTAAAAAGCATTGTTAGGGTAAGTAAGCCATCTTTGTATTTGATTTCAACATGGATATTTATGTCAGATAATTATATTAAGGAATTACATTTGCTGCTGACTTGGGTGATTGCACACAACAGCTTTTGAAAGTACAGCTTTGAAAGTGTTCAAATCTAATTGAACTTCTGATCCATGTATATAGATCATCTTCAATTCTTGCTTTGCCTTTAGCCAGTTTTTATAATAATAATATTGCCCTAGAAAAGAAAAAAAAAATTACTGTGTTGTGTTCCAAGTCCTAGGATTTCTTAAGAAACATATTCTGTTACTTGACCTTTGATCCACAGAAGGGGGTCAGTAGTACTTAGTCCAAACTGGAAACACACTGTTTGTAAGCAAGAGATACAGTCAAAAATGCATGGAATGCAACTTTGTAATGCTATAAAATATGAGACCTACTACTTATATGCAGCAAGTTTTGTTTCAAAATTGGTAAATTATTTGTTCTTAAAATGTCTGAAAACTTTGCAGCTCAGAAACACTGGTTTTGGTTGTTGGCTTGACAGAAGTTCTAATCCAGATTGTTGGGGTCATACTGTAATGGGGAGAATCAGGCTGAATGGTGTCAGTCTGTCTAGACCTGAGTAGTGTGCTTTAGATAGTAGAGAGCATTTAGTTCTTTTGACTTCCAGGCATTTCTGCCGTTGATTTGGAACCTCTATCGAATTTAGAGCTGCATACTACCAGGGCTGTAGATCACGGCTTTTGATCCATGACAGTGCTGTTTGGAACGTCCAAGTCTGGGAAATGGTAGAAGATGATGTGTAAAGGAGACTTTGCATGTGGAAGTTCTTTCAGGAGTAAGCCAAAGCATTTTGCTTCCTTTTTTTCTATGCAGCTGTTGGAGGATGTTGACTTTGAAATGACAGAGGAATAGTCAGTATTCCTCATCCCTGAAGTATGTTCCACTGGAAGAAATCCATGAGATTGTCATTCTTGGCTGCCTTGGCATTGTGCTATTCCCCTGTAGAATCTTACACTATAAGTTCTAATTAAACTCACAGCTTTGCAGTCATTTTGGAGTAAATGGGGAAATTTTCCCCTGCATACATTTTTACTCTGTCCCGATAGAAATTTATAGCCTGATGCTCCCATCTTCATTTAAACCTTGGTTACTTGTTCTATCAAATACAGTAGTTGTGGGCATTATCCAAGTTGTCTTTACTGCTTGAATGAAGTATGAATGTATAGAAGAGATGATGTGGAGGGTAGCTGCTGATATAGAAGCATGCCCAGTGGGTAAGGGGGTTTGAAAATAGAAAAAAATAGGGAAAAAAACCACAAATTGTATTGTAGAAAGGCAATCGATACAGTCAAATTACCAAATTGAACATACTTAAATTTATGAATATGAATTCAACTATGTATGTGAATTCAGCTATGGTTCTTGTTGCCAGATGATTGCAGCAGGGTTTCAGTGGAATTCTTACTGTGTTGAAAAACTGGTGTGCTAAAATTTCACTTGAACTGATCAAGATCCATTGCAGAGATGGGATAAAAAAATTATACATGAAGCTAACTATTGTTTAAAAATAGGTATCTACAGTCCTGTGGTCATTAATATGAGACTTAATAGTGGCTGGCCTACTGGAGGCTTGAACTTTCCTTTGATTTAGATAATAGATAATTTTTTTTACTTCTATTATCCATGCCGAATAAAAAAAAAACCCTTCAGAAATGTGACCACTTGTGAATTAGATAGATGGAACTTACTAGGTGTGATTGTGCTTATAGCTATGCATTGTGCAGGCATTTGCTGTAGTAGAGGTATTCTTGCTAACCACTATGTCCCAGAGCTAACAGTAGGATGTTTCTTTTCTAATTCTGTTTTACTTTAGTCTTTGACACCTTTTCAATTTAACAGGAGGAAAAAAACGAAAACTGCTTGGCTAGAGTAATTGCTGTGGAATTGGAGCTATTCTCACACTCATTTTCTAAGTCACAATTTTATTTTCATACTGAAAGCTAAGTATGCCACCAAATTTAAAACAACCTCACACCCTTTCTTAGCTCGAGTTCACAGGTGGTGTTCTTTAATTAAAGTTATAATAATTTTAAGATTTTGTGACTTCATGAGATTTCAGGAGTAGTTGGCTTGCTATTTCTGCAGTTGCTTTTGCGCAACAAGTGCAATATCACTTTAAATTTATACTCTATTGGGGTATTATACTGTAATGGTTAAAGGGTGTGTTGCATGGTGACAATCACTTTTGGTAAAAACAGCATTTGTTATCTTTTTATTATAGGGATGGTCGGATGCTGTTTGACTACTTAGCTGAGAAGCATGGTGTAAGTGTTTTAATTCTTGCATCTCTTTGAATTCTTACATCTGTTTGAATCTAAGTGTCTCCACCCAAATTCCCTCACAGCCAACAGCTTTGAGCAATTATGGACTAGCATTTTGTCCTGTCTCATGTCAATGTAGCTAATAGGCAGAATTCCTAATGCTAACATTTTATTTGAATGTCTTTTGAACTTTTAATTTTTACACAAACAAAAGTAAAGCTGGAACTTAATTTTAGCTGGCTCCTTGTAACTAATATATGCTTTACTTCAATACAATTTCATCTTTTTTCTCCAGTATTGGTATAATAGTTAATTCAGTGGCATGGATTAAGAGTTTAATGATTTTCTGTTGTTGGTCCTGTGTACATTGTCTTTCAAAGAACCTAAAGACTTCAAAGTTTATTTTACTATCAAAATTGGCTTGTAACAGCATGTGTTTCCTGGTGAAGAAAAACTTTTTGTGTGTTTGTTCCTTTTCAGTTTAGGCAGGAATACCTAGATACACTCTACAGGTATGCAAAATTCCAGTATGAATGTGGCAATTACTCAGGAGCTGCAGAATATCTTTACTTCTTCAGGGTTTTGGTAAGTTTTGGGTGTTTGTTAGCTTTGGGTTTTGTTTTGTGGTTTGTTTGAATTTTTTAGTGAAATACTTAGACTAGTAAGTTGCCTGTATTAATTTTTAAAATACAATACTTTTGAGCTTTTTTTGAGACAATTACTGTGCACCAAAGAAAAGTTGAAAGTAATTGTTAATACTCATTACTGACTGTTGTCCGACAATGCTGTTGTTTTCATGCTGAATTCAGGATTGTCCTTTAAATTTGTAGGTCTTGTGCTAACACTTAATTACAGAATACTGTGACTTTTCCTCACTGTAAATGTATTTGAGAATAAATATGTAAAAAAAAAACAAACCAAAACCAAACAAAGAAGTGCCCTGACAACCTTAAACAAAAAGCCCAGCAAAATGATGAATACTTAGTTTGTACAGGTGTAATCAACACTAGTGAAAAGCTTGCAGGTGGATTGAACACAATTAGTAGTAATTGTGAACTACCAGCTTCTTATCCAAACTTTCACCTATCTTGAATTTTGTGATGGATTTAAGAGAGAAGTCACCTGCTTAGGAAATGTAAACAGCTTAAATGAGAATTATAAAACCAGCTCCATTATTGCTGAAGCAACTTTTTGCATGTTGTTGTAATTCATGTAGTTTGTTAATGGTGGGAGTGAATTTTGAGGATGAGTATTTAGTGTCTTGTAAGAATCTCAACACAGTAAATTTATTGTTGGTGGATCAGTGAATGTGCCATTTTACTAACATGGAAATTTAAGGTGCTCACTTGAAAATCCAGATACTGTAGGTGGAGCAGCTGCAGTATCTAAAGGCGGTTATTGTGAGTAGCTAACTGTAATTCCATGGTTTAGAACCAGCACAGCATATGTGAACCTTCTCAGCTGAAAGTATCTGCTAAAGTAGCACCTTGGTTGCCTGGAAGATGACTTCTAATTGTGTCTGTCTCAAGTGATTGCTGAAAAAATGTAGTAGTTCATATGTTTAGGCTTGGTTTCTTGCTGTTTAATTTCTAGTCTCACCTAAATATGTTTGCTTCCTGAAGTACTGCTAGAGTAAACAACAGTAACTCCTATAATTGACTACAGATAAAGAAGCAAATTTGGGAAACATATTTTTTAATTAGAATAGAGTTCAAGTAGGAATGAGTTGAATTCCTAACCTAAGTTTTGATATTAAAGCTGACTTCCAATGTTACAGGTACATTCCATGTTCTTGAGAGGAGAAATATGTTATATACGTAGGTTTCTGGGCAGTTGTCCTTAATTCTTTGTTCTTTATTCTTTAATTCTGAACTTAGCATTATGTTCTTATGTCAAATAACTAATTTCAAAAAGTGAGGTACTGGTAATGGCTTGGTATAGGGCTTTTGTTAGTAATTCTGATGAGAGAAGATTTGTCTTAAGTCCTGTGTGATAAAACAACCTGTCAAAGAACTATTGTAACTGATCTGAACAGAATTTGACACTTCGAATGACCTACTATATTTCATTGCTGTCTAAAACTAACACAGATTGACTTTAGGACTACCCTTCCAGGAAACAGATTCACTGCTGCAAAGTTGCAGTTTCTCTGGACACTTCTGTAAGAAGTATGCTTTTTGCATAGCATTAGCAGAAGGAACTTTTGAGTACTAGCTTTTTCTATGGTGATTATCTAATATAATGAGTTCTTTAGGAACCTGCTCTGTAATAACCTCGATTTAGTAGTTTAGAAGCATTTTTATATGATGTAAACAGTTTGGAAGCAGTGTGTCATCTGGTGCTCAGCCATTTTTTAAACTGAAACTGCAGCAGCATGAAACTTGGGCTTTGACAGGATTTTTCTAGTTTCTACTTCAGAAGCTTTACTGCTGTTTTTTCTTCTGTACCTATTTTTTTTTAAAGTACTTAATTTGGAAAGATTGAGCCATGCAAATCTGGTATCTTGTAAATTTAAAATATTTTTTTTAAATTAAATCAAGAAGTAATAGTACTTATACGAGTATGACTTTATGACTTTTTGAGTGTGACTTTCTTGCTATTGTTGAAAATAGGTACCAGCAACAGACAGAAATGCTTTGAGTTCTTTGTGGGGAAAACTGGCATCTGAAATTCTGATGCAGAATTGGGATGCAGCCATGGAAGATCTCACAAGACTAAAGGAGACAATAGATAATAATGTAAGTAAACTCGTGATCATGATAGTAAATTGAGAGATTAGAGCTATTAGTGTTCAAGTTTTATTGTGAATCACTTGCAGCCTTGCTTAGGAGCAGTTTTACCACCTTTTCACTAGATACTTTCTTAATAGTGGAAGAGTCAAATTGTGCTTGTGAAGAAATAGTGAAGCTTCCTTTTTCAAATTACTTGCTTTCCTCTACCACGTTTGAAAATGTAGCTGAGAACTTTTAAGGTATTTCCAATGAACAAAAAATCTAGTCTCAAGGATGAGTTTGAGGGCAAGGTGTCATTATGTGAAATTGCTGCTTAAATTTCAGATAGTTGTACTATTCATTTCTGTAAAGAATAAAATGCATGTAACTAAACTATAGTCTTATCACATGAAGATAATGCTTTTAACAGAAAATGCAAGACAGCTTGTTTTTGAAAAATAGTTTTCAGCCAATTCAGCTTCCTTACATGAAGGGAAAGAGTGGAACTGCAGTACTAATTCAGAGCAACTGAAGTGTTTAAGGGTCTCTCAGTCTTCCTCTCCCCTCATAGGACTTCAGTGGCCATATCTGAAATTGATACCTTTATTGATGTGACAGATAATTAATGGTAAAACGTTTCATTCTTCATTTTTCACATTTTTATGAACCTATATGGTTAAAATAGACTAATAAACTTGACCTGCTGATTAGATTGCTCTTCTCTGTTTTGCCCAATGATAGGACAAGGGGCAGCAGGTGCAAGCTGGAGCATAAGAGGTTCTGCAGAAACATAAGGAAAAACTTTTTCACTGAGGGTGACAGAGCACTGGAACAGGCTGCCCAGAGGGGCTGTGAAGTCTCCTTCTCTGGAAACATTTAAAACCTGCCTGGATGTGTTCCTGTGTGACCTGCTGTGGGTGGCCCTGCTCTGGCAGGAGGTTTGGACCAGATGATATTGTGAGGTCCCTTCCAACCTGTGACATTCTGTGAATTTTTATTTTTTTTTTTCGTTTTAGGATAGAATCACAGTAGTTAGTTGTGCTCTTTGGAGTGATTATTACTTGCTATGTCAGTTCATTCTCAACATGTTGCTTTGAAATCTACTTGAAGTGCTGCTGAAATCTGGAGCTCACACAGCTACTTAGAGCTGAATTGTTGCATATGCATTATCCATTGGTTTAAATGAAGATAGTTACGTTCTTATTTCTTGTCTGAAATTGATTGTGGTGTTTATCATTGTCAGTGGCAAAAAAGCTCTTGTGAGGCTTTAGAAAGGAAGAAATGCTGGAAAGCTAGAGAAGCCAAGTAGTTCCTCTGATAACAGCTGAAGAGGGAATACAAGAAACAAAATCAAGATTAAAAAGGGAAGCAATAACTTATTATAGTGGTCTTTGGAGAATTAAAATCTATTCTCTTGCTGTATCAGAAGACAAATTTTGTCGAACAATTTGGAATACAAAATTGGAAAATTTATATTGGTTATAGTTTTCAACAGATTTCTGTAACAGATAACAAGTTAAAAGCCTCTAGAGGTCAAGCTCAGCCTGAGTGTGATAGCAGCTAAAAGGAGTCAGAGGAAAATCACAAATTTTTGAACAACTGCAGGTTACTACACATTAGCAGTCATGCAAACTTTGTGTTTCGTTTGACTTAAACCAGTGTTATGTTTTCTTCTAGTCTGTCAGCTCTCCACTGCAGTCTCTTCAACAAAGAACATGGCTCATCCACTGGTCTTTGTTCGTGTTTTTTAATCATCCTAAAGGGAGAGACAATATCATTGACCTTTTTCTCTATCAGCCACAGTAAGTTGTCTTTGCATAAAAATGGATGCAGATTATGAATATGCAAGATTGTCAAATAGTTTTCAGCCCAAAGCTTATATTAACATGGGGAATATTATTTTCCAAGCCTTTTTTTTAAACATTTTTGTATGTAATCTGTGTTATATGGTTATACTTCCCCTTCAAGGAGGAGGAGTAATGACATAGAAAGAACTGACTTTTTTTTTGTTGTGCTGCTTAGGAGGGACAGGATACCAGATTTTGCCAGACTGTCAGTGCCTACTGCATCTTTTAGGGCTGTAGGGGAAGGTGGTATTCTGCTTTGATTTTTACACACCCTATTTCAGAAAGGTTCTTGAGGAAAATCTGAGAATAAAAATGAAAATTGAAACAGTATAGTCATTTGTGAGAGCACTGATTCCTTATATATAGATCTAGAAGTCTAGAACAGCATAAGACTGGGAAAGTAGCTACAAGTTTTGTTCTTTCTAGTACCTACTTGGGAGTAATATTAGGGGAATAGTACTAAATAAAAGCAGTTGTGGGTTTGGTTTTTTTAGTGATGATCCCAGTAGAATGGTAATTGGTAGTGGTTTGGAGTTTTTTTACTTCTAATTTATACTTGTCGCTTGTAAATACAGGCTAATTTATGGGAGCTCTAAACAGGAAAGTTGAAGGCTTGGATGACAGTGAAAAAGGACTTCCTGTGGTTCTGTGTACCTGTGCAAATCCCTTTTGTGAAATCAATGTAGCTGATGGTTTAGGCCAGTGTTGTCCTGAACTTAGCATGTAGACTTTTGTAGTGTAGCCCTTCTTCCTTCCCTAGTATCCTGCTGCCTTCTCTTCCACTTGCTTCCCTTCCTTCTCCCCCTGTCACAAAAAGATGATCTCAAAGTTAACAAATCATCCTTCTGTAGTTGAATAAATGGTCAGTTGTAAGCCCTCGTGTTGTATTGTATAAAAGGTGCATAAGATAATTACCATTAATGCTGCTTTGATGCAGACCTACATTATCTGAGCTTTATCTAATTTTATTTTTCTTTTTTCCAGGTATCTTAATGCAATTCAGACCATGTGCCCACATATCCTTAGATATCTGACTACTGCAGTCATAACAAATAAGGATGTTCGGAAACGTAGACAAGTGCTGAAAGATCTAGTCAAGGTTATCCAGCAGGTAAGGACTGAAATATCTGATATCTTCTGTTCTTTTTTTACTGAGACTTCATAATAACATTTCTTCTAATAACATGCCTAATTTAAGACTTCTGCGTATGTATTTTGGTGCTCACTTTCATTGAACTAACTTTTCACTGAGGTAAAATACATGTCAATCAGTGGGAGGACAGAATAATTTATTTTTTTCTCCTTTCATGTCAGCAAGCAATGAGTTAAATAGAATATGCACTAAATTTTGCTTTTTGTTCTGTGTGATTAAATGCTGAAAATTCAGTGAGAGATGTGAAATGGCTTTGGATCTGATTTCTTCTTTCAGCCATCCCTCCAAGGAGTTGTTGTATGACTAAAGGGTTTAGTCTGCGTTTCAAAACCACCAAACTGTGTGCATATTCTTGAAAATGCCTCTTGTCACAATTACAAGGACATAAACATGGACAAGACCAATAAAAGAATTGTGCTTGATAGCAATCAAGGAGATTATGGCAGAGATTTTTATCTGAAATCAGCATGAAAGTTGTATACAATAAGAAGCTATACAGTAGTTGAAGTGTTAAAACTCTAAAATTAAGCTAAAATCTTGTTTTGACATTGAACTTCTAATTTAATTCCACTATTTGAAATAATATTTTACAGCTTTTTTTTGCTTTTGTCTTATCTTGTACAGATGGTATGAATAGAAAAGGATTGCTAGGGTGTTCCTTTGGAAAATACCAACTCTGGCTTTGGTTACAAAATACAAGAGATTTATTTCTTAGCGCTCTGTGGTTCATTCTATTAAATCATGAAATGGTAGAGGCTCTATAGATATGTAAACCAGTTGCTAGTTATCTTGTCTGAACTGCTGTCCTAAGAAAAAACAAGCATTGAATGAAGTGATTTATCAAATGTCATGTGGTAGGTTGATTACTCTATTAGCAATTGGAGACTGCTAATACTTGTAATACCTCTACAAGTAGCAAACAGATGGGTAACCAGTTTGTTCATTTCTGTTAAATTTAAAAGGTGATTCAAGGCTATTTCGCATAGTGGATATTAATTATGTGGTTAACAAGTAGAACTTTGATGTAAAAAAAAAAAAACCCAACAAAAAAACCCCCACCCTAAACAAATCTTCATCTATAAAACTGAGATTTAAACTGACACTGTAAATACAGTTCTTTCAGGAAGGAAAAGTAACTTTGATTTGGGGGGAAAAAAAGCCCTCTTAGTCGTTCCCTTAATATGCTTCTCTTTTTGTATGCTGAAGCAGTCAGACAGATACAGAGTTAAACTGTCTTACAATGTGTATTAATCACATGTCAAAGGATGTTTAATTAATCTGAATTTACACAGATGTATATAAATCTAGGGTTGTTCCTGCCTTGTAGTTAAAGTTGAGTAATTCCTGTAATGCCAAAATAAATTCAACCATTTTGTATAAAGTAGCATTTTTTGTGTTAGCTATGTTTGTCAATGTAAATTGAATGATCATTCAGTTTGAAGTATGAAGGATTTGGTGCTGGACTAGTTTTTTAAATCAATATATAAGAAGAATATCTGTTCTACTATATTAAGAAATTTGGAGGTTTGATACAGATCCAGCTCTAGTCTCTAATATTTTTCTCACCCAAAGATTGCAGCACTAAACACTGAAGGTGAAACCGCACTTCTGTGTTTAACCATACTCTTTGACAGGGTGGGGGAGAAGAGCACATTTATTCTGCTGTTATAAGAGGAATTGGGAAGTTTAACTGAATATGTTATTTAAGATGATGTAGGGCCTCTTTTCAGTAATATTTTTTGATTGAAGAGTATAAGGAATGCTCTAGTGGTCTTATGACCTTGACTTCTAATACCGTTCCTAACTTTTTTGTCAGGAGTCCTACACGTACAGGGACCCTATCACAGAGTTTGTGGAATGCTTGTATGTTAATTTTGATTTTGATGGAGCACAGAAGAAGCTGAGAGAATGCGAAACAGTAAGTCTTGTAACATTTATAAGTCACCCCACCCTCCCTTAAAGATCTGTAAAATTCAGTGACCAGCTAGTTTGTTTGAAGTGGTGTTTGATTCTGTTACCAGTGTCTTAAGAGGTTTAATTCATGGATGTGGGGGACTTTGGGTTGTGGTTGGTTGTTTTGGGGTTTTTTTTGACAACTCATAACACTTAAACAAGACTTACCAGTAAGTATGTAGCCTTAAAATTATATTTAAGCAGTTCTAGAACAAGTAGTGTATAGATAATCATGCATTTGGCTGAGCTTCAGCTTTTCCATTAGTGTTTGAAACATGCTTGTAGGAAAGCTTAGATTTGCCTTTTGTTGTGAAAGATACTGTGTCCTGGAACTCTAATGGTGAAAAGTAATATGAAATAACATTAGGATTAAATGCATATTCGTAGTAGATTAACTATTCTTGAAAAAAAAACCCTTAAAGATACCTAATGCTTGGGTTGACTAGGGTAAAAGTAAGTATTTCTAATAGCTGAATGTTAGTACCAATTCTTAAAGGCTCTGGTTTGGCTTTTCTTTCATTAGTATTATTCACCTAATAAATCAGAAGACTTTTATCGTCTTTACTGCATAGGGCTGGTGGTCCTGTAATCTGAGCTTTATAGGCACACTTGCACTAATAAGTAAGCTGGTTTGCACGGGGAGGAAAATGCTAAGCAAATTGCAGTGAGAGAGAAGAATCCTGCAGGATAAGGTGAGGGGGATGACTTAATTTGTGTTGGAGGGATTTTCAGCAGAATTATGACAGCAGCAACCCTTGTCGCTTCTCAGATCAGACCTCAGTGACAGTGTTAGTCTGTGGTTTTAATTTAGCAAGCTGTAGAACAATGAAAACTTCTGCTAAATCTGTAGCTTTTCCTCCACATCTTAAAACACACAGAGAACTCTTTAGGTGAACTGTTCACTGATCTTGCTTATTGACAGCTTCTACCAGTAGAATACTACTTCCACGTCTGTTCTCAGTGTTCTCTTTCTCCTTACTCTTGCAGGTGCTTGTGAATGATTTCTTCTTAGTAGCATGCCTTGAGGACTTCATTGAGAATGCCCGTCTCTTTATATTCGAGACGTTTTGTCGCATCCATCAGTGTATCAGCATTGGGTAAGAGAAATTCTTAATACAGCAGGTCAGAAAAATCGGCCATGGGTGGTAGGGTAACAAACAGTGTCACCTTTAGTAATCGAGTGTTCGGTCATTAGATGAAATGAAAATCATTAAAATTTAATTGGATAGCTGTTCTGGTTTTATAGCTCTAATGTGATATACTTAAATTGCAACAATCATATTGTGAAATCGATTGATTTTTTTTTTGTGGTTAACTTTAAAACAACCTTTCTCTACCATCCCAGTCCTCAAACAGTGCTTTCAAGTTAAAACTTTCTCATGGCGTCAAGCTAGATCTCTACTGGATTTAGTGGGAACTTTCATACCTGGTGTCACTTAAGTCCAACTGTCTTAATTTGGAGCTCAATTCCACAAACACACACGTGTGTGTGTATATATATATTTGTGTATATATATTTTATATATATATATAAGTGGCAGTATTAAGTAAATATAAATCCCAAATACAGCAATTTCTTGACTGACTCATCTGTGTTAGATACCAGTACCCATGTCTGTCTTGCAGGTGTTTTCTCGGAAAATTTAGAACTGTAGTGGTGTTTTCAGGAATTAAATATAAATTATTAGATCTTTTTTCCTGTAGCACAAAGTGAATGAACTGAGTGTAAGAAAAATATGCACTTATTAGCAAGGATGTCTGTCGTTTACTGAAACTTAATTTTGTAAAAGCAGACTTCTCTAAGAGATCAGCTCCGATGCCTGTATTGTAGAAACTAAGCAGGAAGATGTTATACACGTTCGAGATCCCTTCCCACTTGGCCTTTGCCCTCATTCCCCATATTGCCACATCCCTTAAATTAAAAAGGAAGAAAAGTGAAAAACTCTGAATGCTATGAAAATCTCAATGTTAGAGAACCTTGAGACAGCAGAAACCAAAGCTGTTGAATTGATCAGATTCAATTGAGTTTTGTTACCGGCTTTGCATGCAGAGCAAATGTGCATGTGTCTGGTCCTCTGCACTGAGGAAGTGATTTAATGGTGCTTGATTTCAAAAGAGGACTTGAGAGAAAAATCGTAGTTTCAGAGGCTAATTGTTGTGGGTTTTTGGGGTGTGGGTTTTTTGTTAGGTTTTTTTGGGGTTTAATTATTAAAAGGTGTAGTCGAAGAAAGGACAAAAGATTTTTGCTACTTTTACTCTCTCTTCACTGTGGGAGGCATTTGTTTTCAATGTGTTTGATTTTTTTTTTTTTTAATTCTTTGTATCAGCTTAAAATAGCCAATGAGTTCAATGTAAAAGGCAAGCAGTGTATCTGAGCATTTTAATCAGCTGTGATGTGTTGTGTTTTAAGCATAGCCTTAATAGTAAACTGAACTAAATGCTGTAAACAAAACTTCTGTATCATAGAATGTTAGGGGTTGGAAGGAACCTCTGAAGATCGAGTCCAAGCTCCCCCTGCCAGAGCAGGACAAAACTAGAGCAGACTGTTTCACTTGGAAATGCATCCAGACAGGTCTTGAAAGTCTCTTGAGAAGGAGACTCCACCACCTCTCTGGGAAGTCTATTCGAATGCTCTACAACTCTAACAGTAAAGAAGTTCTTCCTCATGTTGAGGTGGAACTTCCTGTACTCTAGCTTGAATCCATTGCCCCTCATCCTATCACAAAGCACGAGTGAGAAGAGGTTGTCCCTGCCTTCTTGATGTCCAGCCCTTATGTATCTATAGACAGTAATTAGATCCCCTATCAGTCTTCTCTCCAGACTGGAAAGCCCCAGGTCTCTCAGCCTTTCCTCGTAAGGTGGGTCTTCCAGCCCCTTAATCATCCTCGTAGCCCTCCACTGGATTCTCTCAAGTAGATCTCTGTCTCTCTTGAACTGTACTTACATTCACCTTTATAAGGAGGCTAATTAATTTTTATCTAAAATCACTTTAAGCAGAGTACTGCACATTTAGGGATAAAGGGGTTTTAAATAGCATTTGGAAGAAAAAAAAAAGGCCTTCTGGGGAATATAAAACCCCCATAGTGTGTTGTGATTTCCTGTAAGTGATTTTTACTACTACTGTGAATACTCAATCACAAGGTTTTTTAACAAAACTAGATGCTTAAGCTTTTTAAACTAAAGACTAAGATGTCTTTCTAAGAGGTTTGCTTCTCTGATCTGGCTCCAGTCAATGAGCAGAGAGTCCAGAGGATGTATCTTAAGTATGCTTCAAGTCTCAGTCAAAAGATACTGAAAAACTGTGGGTGACATACTAGTGATTCATTACAGCAGAAGTTGCGAGTTTGTTTAACAAATCAAGGTTCGTGGTAGGTGGCTGTCATTTAGTGGTTTATTACTTACTTTAGAGCTGATATTTTTTGTGCCATTATGTGGTGTTTCACTTCAAGTATGATAAGGAAATATTGTAGTTGGCTCTTGTTGTGGAAGGATTCATAAATACAGGCAGCAGTGTCTTTATAAGCACTACGGTCTGTTCTGAAACAAGTGATAAGCTTTGTACTGAGACACATTTCAGATGATCCATGGGAGAAATACTCATGCCGACTTCAGGTAGTTGCACGTGGAATCAACTGGCAGTAATGAGATTCTTTTCAGTAAGTCACCAAGTTTTGAATGATGGACATAAGCCTTAATTTCTGCCCAGGCTGTAACAATTAGATTTGGGCTTAAGTGGAATGCATAAATATTTCTTAAATCTTTTCAGAAAGTCTGAAATGCACTATTAAAAGCATTTTGAATCATAAATATGACTGAGGCATATTTCTTGCATTTCTTTGTCCACAAGTGATTTCCACTGCTATTCTTGGAGTTGAAAGCTAGTTGATTATACCACAGTGCTTGATAAGTACTATGTAACTATTCGGTACAAATTTGAAAACAATTAGTGGGAAATCACATAAGGAATAGCAGAAATGGAAAATAGATGCTCATTTAATGTGTCTCTTTAACTATGTATATCTGTTGGGCAGCTGACGTTTTTCTGAAGGACATAAGTGCTTTATCAATTTCAAATTAAAATTTATACATATCAAATCATCCTGCAATTAGTTTACCATTTGAAATATATTTAATAGGGAGTAATAGGTAAAATTAATTCACAGTGTGTTTTGGTTAGTTTGATATGCCTGTACCTCAATGAAGAAGTGAATATGCTTTGTTCTTATTTTCTATATGTGTGCATTGCAAGATATATAAAAATATATATCTAATATATAGTTACATATAAAGATGTGTGGCATTCAGTAAAATTGTTTTATAAGCAAAGGAAAAGTTAAATAATAGCTGCCCTAGCATGACCCAAAATGCATCTCCTTACAAAACAGAGACAGAAATAGTCTGAAGAACTATTCCTGAAACTACCATTTGAAATTACTTGTAACTTGAAATGGTAGATGGTATTCCTTAAATATTAATAAAATTTCATTATAAATCACTGTTTTTTTAATTGGATTATAGTGGGGATCTTCATAAACAATGGTAATCTAAAATATTAATTTTCTTGCTTTTAATGGCTAATGCCATTGGTATTACTTGCTGTTAGTATTAATGGTGTGAATATGTATCTGTAAATCTGAATGTATCACTATGCGAACTGTTAAACACGTATGGGAGCTCTAGTTTGCATCTCTTGAACATTCCCTATTTGAGCCGTGCAGTTGGAGTGTAGTGTTTGTTACTGAGTTCTAGTCAGGAGAGATCTTCAGGGCATTTGCTCTGGAAGGGTGCAGAATGCTTTGCTCCTTTTTTTTTTTTCTTTTTTTTTTTTTTTTCCCCCCCCCCCGTGTGGTTTTTTTTGCCATATATGTTGCTTTACCAGGCAAGTATCTCCTTCATGTGAATATATCCAGGCACTTTGGGTGGTGCTGGCTATTTCAGTGTAGCCTACAAGACCTTAAAATGGAACTCAGTGGCTAAAAGTGCTGCAATACGGTCACCCTTTACATCAAAGTGTGATAAAGTTTTAGGGTTTTTAATACGAATATTTCACTGAAAGATGGTTGTTACTGATGGGTTTAAAACTTCAATGTAAAGCTAAAAGTTGAGATGGAACAGGTTTTTGTATCCCTTTTACCCTGTCACTTTCATTTGAAGATTTTTACAAATCTTTTTCAAATGCATGTGCTAGGGAAGTAACCTATGCAGAGGTGACTTACAGCATATGCAGCTACATGACAGAACGTTTGTTCATATAGTATGCTTTAATTTTTTGAAAAGCCCACCTTTGAAGAATTTAAGCATAATAGGAACTATCTGCCAGGAGATATAAAGCAGTTCGTAGTTTCTGCTTTAGAATGACTCTCTAGAAGTCTCTGCCATCTTCTCCTCCCAAGTACACAGGGACTTCAGGTTAAGCAAAGTCCCTGGGTAGGGACCTCTGGAAGTCGTCTAATTCAATCCTATGCACCCAATTAAAACTGAGCACAAACCACTGCAGTGTTCCATTATGTTGCTTAGAGTCTAGTTGATTCTTGATTGTCTCCAAGGATAGAGGTTCCATGCTTTAATCCCAAAGGAAGGTTGCTTAATCCCCAGTTTTTGTGGCAGTAGCCATTCAGGTCACCATGTGGAGGAGGAGTTGTTTTATCTGAATCCTATCGATGCTTCTAAAAGAGAAATGCAAGAATTCTCTGACACACATAACCCCACCCCGTGTTCTTTCGTTTTGAAATGTCTTTAGTTTCAAGTCAGGTGCTTAACATCACAGCTTCAGAGATAGTAAAGCAATTTGAAGCTTCATCCCCTTTAAATAATTGATCTTATTCTGCCCAGATGACTGATAATGCCACAAAAATTTATGTCCCTGGTATCTTCTGTTCTCTTGTCTGTCTTAACTCTACAATTGCTAATTCAATGGCAGATTAAGTTCTAGCAGAATAATAGCAACTGTGGTTGGAATTTATTTACCCTTCTTTTGCCAAACTCCAGATATTTTCTTAACTGGCTGTTGTGTACTTTCACTGCAGTAAGTTCAGTGTAAGTCCAGTATTTTGTTACTTTTTTTCTATTCACCTCACTTAATGGTCTTCTGTGACAAAATGTGGAATTAACTTTTATATTTGGGAGAAGGGTGAGAGATCAAGAGTGTACAGGAGAGAAGACTGTATAATGAAGGCTATGTAGATGAGGTAATACCTGATATATTATAAAGTACCTGCTTGACGTTAATAATTGTCAGGAGGAAAATCACTCAGGTGGAGAAAAATGTTTAAGCAAGATGCTGTAAAATGGTGGGAGATTGACCTCTTGTGCAGCTCAGGGTAGGCAGCTGGAGTTTTGGTCATGTCTGTAGCCCTTACCTCATGTTTGTTACCTTAGTCTGAAAGCTGATGAAAGAACGAGCGTTACAAATGTTCTGTATGAGCCAACTGCCAGCAGGAAGCTAAAAGAGTTGGCTGGAAAGCTGCAGGAAATGCCATCAGAAGGAATTATTGCTGGACAAGAGTGCTTGTTTTACTAAGAATTTTCCTTTCTCTGTCCCCCACCACCATGTCTCCTTAAAACTGAAAGAAGTTTTGAGCATAACGTTATCTGTCACATCTTCTTCTATACCAAATTTTGTCTCATGCCTCTTGTAATTGAAAGTTCAGGGTAAAGTTTGTTGCAAAATGAGCTGCAGAGGGACACTTTCCTGGACTAATTAGTCTAAACTTTTGTGACTACTGGCTGGTTTTAAATAAAAATAAAATTAATTTAATCGTTCTGTTTATACTGATGGCTGCTGTGTTCTGCTACGGTGAGATTACTTAACTAACAGTTTCCCAAAGAATATTTATGTAGGCAAGGTTTAATATGAATATATAAAAACTGTACAGGTCATGATTTAAGTGCATGATGATGTAGTTCAGAATGACTAAGTATATAATTTCAGGATGTTTTCAGGATGTGGCAGTGTAAAGCAGTGGGGGTGGGAGATGCGCAGGAGTTGTCTGTATGTAAGCTTTCAAGTCATTTCATTCAAATGAAAGTATGCTTCCTGGATACCTGGTACTTACTGAATGCAAATCTTAGGCTGTGCCAAATTCTGTGTTGATTTAATTTGTATTCCATGGTCCCCAGTCCTGTTTACCAATATCAGAGGAATTCTGTTTCACCTTTTGATTAACGCTGTTGTCTTTTAGTATGCTGGCAGATAAACTAAATATGACTCCTGAAGAAGCGGAGAGATGGATTGTCAATCTAATTCGAAATGCACGATTAGATGCCAAACTGGATTCAAAGCTGGTAAGATGTACAGATGGATCCTACTGAATTTGTTGAATTTTTCATTAAATTCCCTTTACCTTGTTCAGGAACAGTGCATTCTAGTTTCTGTGGTTTTCTTTCCTTTGCCCCTGAAGTGTAGTGGGCTTCATCTATTCATTTTTGATTCTGAGTGTAAGATGACATCTGAAAGCAGAGCATTGAAGTCCTATTCATTCTGAAAGATTAAATTTGTTGTATCTTTCCTGTGTTTTAGGGCCATGTAGTCATGGGCAACAATGCAGTCTCACCTTATCAACAAGTGATTGAAAAGACCAAAAGCCTGTCTTTTCGTAGTCAAATGTTGGCTATGAACATTGAGAAGAAGTTGAATCAGAGTGGTAGATCTGAGGTTGGTATAAGTTAACATTTTCTGAATTCCTGCTGTCTTTATTGGAAGATATATCAAAGTATAATTCCTAACCTGTTCTTCAGTGCATCAGATGACCCTACTTCTAGTTCTGGCATTGCATACGAAATTGAAAAGGCTTATTTATCTCATAGTGACCATTAGACAGTGATTTTTTTTTTTTTTCTTCTTACCTCTCTCCTAATTGCCAGGGGTTTTGGGTTTTTTTTGTTTTGTTTGCTTTTTTCCCCTCCTGTGTAAGTAGGCACATTTGTCATCATTTGATTCTCTGCTTCCTTTGAATGGTTTCCTTCACTGCCTGAAGAGCGCTAGTTTTGAAGATGTAGTTTTACAAAAGTAGTTGTATTACGCTTTTCAAGTGGGTTGAACTTGAGAAGTATCTGTAAGGGTGTATATATAGTATTGAGAGAAGAATGAACAATGCTGAAGACTGGAACATGAAGGAAGAGTTGTGCAAAACTTTAACTGTTAAACTCATTTCATGAAATACTAGAGAATATAACTAGGTCGGACAGAGCCACATTCATCGGTTTTGCCGCTGTCCCCTTGAAAACAGGAGCAGATTTGTGACGGAGGAAAACAGGTGGATGAATCTGAAGTCCACTAAGGACCCCGCCATACATACTTAAAACAAAAATGCTCAAACTACACAGTAAAAACTTAGAACACTGAAGGATTTATGGGGTTTCCTCAGTGCTTGGCTGGGATACTGATGGAAGTTGGATAATCAGTGGTGGATTATTTTATTCTATTAAAGGGAAATCATGTGAAACTTACCATGATATAATTTTATTTAAAAAAATATAGCTGCCAAACTACTTTTATATTTATTTTGGAATCGTCTAGAACCTTTCCTCTTTGAAACTACTAGCTTGGGGAACTCAGGCTGTACAACTTAATTACAGCATGTAGTTCTGCTATGTCAACAATGGCTTTAAACTTAGAGGGTATCCTTACTAATTGTCGATATTCCCACTTCCTAGCCATATATCAGTATTATACATTTCTTTAGTAACTATTGAATTTCAGAAACCAGCAGGTAATAGAGTAATTTCTTTTCTACTGATCCTTATTTATGTATTTATTCTTTAGGCACCTAACTGGGCTACTCAAGACTCTGGCTTCTACTGAAATACTTCTGCAGGGGGGACGGGGTGGAATATCACCTTTCATTGGACTGAAACACATAAATATGTAACTTTTTTTGAGGAAAGATCATTGTGTTCTATCTAACATGATTTGAATAAAATTGGCTAATTTTAAGTCTGTGCATCTCTGTAACTTCAATAGTTAAATACTTAATTATGTTGTATAGGGCCTTCTTAACATAACAGTGTTCTGAAGCATTTAGGATCACAGTTTGAAAGTTTAAAATGTCACCTCTGTTAGATTTGTACAGAAGAATGCTGTTGCTGGTGGGGCTGTCCGAATTTGCGAGGGGGGAATTATCGTTATCTCTTACTGCAAACAACACAAAAAAGCCTAAAAGTGGGCGGTACAAACAAACACTTCACTGAATATTTTGCCAAACCAAAAATCTTTTTCTGCGCTTCATATGTTTGCTTTACACAAAATAAGCTTGGTAGAGTGAAGGCACGTGTAGCCTACACCTTTTATAAAACTTGACATAGTCTACATGTAGAATAATTTGGGTAGACCTGTGTCTTCATGCTTCAGAATTTTTCCTGTTCTCAATCTCACTTTTAATCTTGCCCAGTCTTGGAAACTTTCTGGAGTAGAGCTTTGTGTTCTAAGGGACAAAGTCTTTCAAAAGGTCTGATGAATGGGCTGGATATCATTTAAGGCTTTTATTTTAAAATCTGAAGTTTTGAAGATTCACAATGCAGACTTGAAGTAACAAACCTCTGTATTGTACAGCTGTTCTAATTGGAAGGGGGTTTTTAAGTTCCTAGGATTTTTCAGCTAGTGTTTCACACTTCCCTGGTTTTCCTTAGCACCTTTTGCACTGCAGGATGTATCATAGCACCTCTAAGCCAGAAAATCCAAGATCCTTTTTAAGGTTCTGTGAAGTACAGTGAGTAATCAGGTGAATGTCAGTGTTGGAAAAGAGGAGATGCTATCTGTGCATACAGTTTTGCATTGAAGGTTGAGGGGAGAATGTAATGACTGGCCTTCACCTTATACCAGCTGTACCTTTTTCCCACCTCTTTGCTCTGAAAGTTCTGGAACTCATCTACATGTAGAAAGTTCTGGGTGGTTTTTTTTGTTTTTTTTTAAACTTGCCAACCCTTCTGCTTACTGTCTACAATTGCATGTTGGCAGTCACAGGAAGATGGCCAGTGTCTTTAGAAGTGATTTTTCAAGGCAGGCTTATCTTCACTCCTCTGTGTCTAATCCTGCACTATGCTATGTACTGGGGGGTGGCAGACCAGGGAAACAGCAGTAGGCTGGAGTGATTGCACCATGGGAACATCTTGAAATTCAGCAAAGCCAACTGTCAAGTTCTTGCATTGGGGGTGGAATAACCTCATGTGTCAGGGCATGCAGGGGTCGTGCACTAAATAGAAAACCAGCTTTCTGGAAAAGGGCTTGAGGAGATGGTGGATAGCAAGATGAATGCAAGTTAGCAGGTGCCCTTGTGAAAAGAGACATGCCTTAGAGCAGACCCATAGTGTCCTGGCTGGGCTTTATTAGCAGAGTGGAACCAACATGTTTATGGAAATTATTATTACCCTGAAGAGAACACTGCTGGAGATTTGTGACCAACTTTGGACTTTCTAATACAAGGCAAATACTGATCCTCTGGTGCAAGTCTAGTGGAGGAATACCAAAATGGTGAAGAGGCAAGACCACGTTCATGTGACTGCTCTCTGTTTCTCCTTTTTATGTGCAGCCTTAAGGCAAGAAGGCTGAGACCAGATTTCATTGTTATCTTCAGTCCCTTCAATGAGAAGAGTAAGAGAAAGACAGACTGATCTTAAAGGTGCATGGGGCCAGGATGAGTGGAAATGGACACAAACTAGAACATGGAGAAATTCCAACTGGACTTCTGGGGGGGGTAAAATCTGGTTTTTTGCCGTTAAGCTATCAAGCACTGGAATCAGTCACACAGAGAAGTTATGGAATCTCCAACCTTGGAGATGCTCAACTGAAGCAACTGACCAATCCTGATAGCTTTACACCTGCTTTGAGCAGGCAGTTGGACCCAGTGCTAATAGCACTAATAACTTCAAGCATGCTTTAATACAGCAGAATATGGAAGTAGTGCCCAGCAGATGATTTAACTGAACTTTTCATTGTGCTACAGTCTAATCTTGTGCTGTTCACTCTTGTAAAAGCAGAAGGGAGGGAAAAGGAGACAAAAATCATACCTTCAGAACTTAGAAGGTAATAGGTGCATGGGGCATTTGCAAGAAGTGTTCTACCAGTTCAGAAAAGACTGTAGAAGAATAATTAGAACTGGAGTATGTTTGGGGTGGGCATTTAATTAATGATTGTTTCTTGAAACATTGTTTTCTTTCTCCTAGAAAGCATTAGGTTTTGATTACAAGCACATTCAGTAGGCTCTCTGATTCTGCAGGCGGCTTCGCTTACACTTTCTCCCGTGTATGCTCCTGGGCCAGTTCCTGCTGTTGCACAACACTCCTTTGTCCACGCCCCTTGTGCTGCACAACTGTTTGTCCTTTTGAAGATCTAGCTATAATAAATATTGTTATTGTGCTTAGTTATGTCTTTCGTCTTACAACTGTCAAAACCAGTTGTGCTGGCCTGGCGGATGGAATTTAAGAAGTAATGGAAATAAGCAGTTAAAGGTAGATTGGTGCTGGTCTGTACACACCCCTGCACAAAGCTGAGTTACAGCCCAAGGATTCCCTTTATATATAGGATTGGTTCCTGGGGTGGGGATGAAGAAACAAGTTGCCTTTGGAGAGCAGTTTCCTAGGGCTGTGCATGCTCTTTGTCGAGTTTCTTATTGTTCCTCAAGGTTTATCTCAAGAGATTGACTAAATTGCAAACTGTGTCGCAGAATGGTAGGGGCTAGAAAGGACCTTCGGAGACCTGGTCCACCCCCAACTGTAGATTCATTCTATTTCATTACAGCCACAAAACACTCATTTTTGGAACAATCTAGTTTATGTAATAGTCATGTTCCCTGTTTAATAACACAATCACAGAAGTGCTGTTGTGTAATAAATAAGGAATTTTTAAATAAGATAAAATTGGAATGTTTCTTCTAAACAGCAGAGAAAGGGCCAACGTGCAGCTTTCTTTCTGACAGGAAGAATTTACTTAGAGTTTTGAAATCATCTCATCTCAGGAGTCCAAAATGAAATTTGCATCTCTTTCCAGGAGAGAAAATTGATAGTTCACTAAAATATGTCGTAAAAATGATGTAAAATTCAGACCGAACTGTATTCAGAAGTGATATCTCATACCAGCAACTATGTTATAAGTACTGTTTCCAATTTTCTGAAATTCTGTTTTCACAGGAAAGGTTTTTTTAAAACAGATTATTTTTGTATTACTTCTATCAGTCAGCTGGCGTTGTCTCTGGTTAGGAGAAGTTGTGAAAAAATTCACGTTGCTCTTCAAAATAAGAAACAAAACAAAGATGGTTGTATAATTGGAGAGGAGTGCATGTGTTCTGAAGCCCATCTGCTGTCACACAGGGTCATGTTGCTAAAATAATTTTCTTAAATTGCATAGATCTCAATGGGTTTTGTTGGGTGAAAGAGGAGTGCTTCATTCAAAATGCTAGAAGGCCTTTAGTTGCAGGTGTCTCTTGATAAAGTAAAGCTACTGTGCTTTCAGTGGCCCAGTAAGAATTTAGTCCCCTGATGTTTTTTCTGAAAGTGCCAGCACTGCTGTTCAGAGAGGAAAGCTTTTTTTTGAAGCTAAATCTCAGAGTGAGAGGCCTCTGGCAGGATACAGGTGCCGGTGCTGTATCAGCACTCTGCCCTGCCCCTGCTTGCCGCTGGGCGCTTCTGTACGGCTACGCGTGTGCTCAGCAGAGCCTGGCACCATGGGTATCGGTAACACACTGTCTTCCTTGGGCGCTGAATCCAGGAGGTCTTCACAAAATAACTAACGATTGAATTACACAGGGCAAGGCGTGCAAAAGAGGGAAGGCAAAGCATGTTCTCAGCCAGAGGACAGAGCTGGCCAGAGCGTGAGTTTGCAATAGGTTAGCGGTGGATGAAACTTCTTTCAAGCGATGACAATTGCAAATTCCGTCATAACATTCTATTGACTAAGCTTTAGCAGTCTCATTGATAGCTGTATTTAATAAACATCCGAGAATAGTTGTTCTCCTCTTTAAATTATATAAAGATAAGATCCACTTTGTGCCCCTGTTTTGCCTTTACATTTACAAAAATATTTGTAGTAACTTCTACAAGAAGCTCTTAGAAAGGGGAGAGGCAGACCCCTTGAAGACTTTGCTCTCCTTTGCAAGGGAGGAAGGGAAGAACACTGGAAGATGGGGAAATCTTGTACTTCCCTTGTGGCAAGGACTACTTTTGAACAAAGTTGGTTTATTTTTTTAGTAAATTTGTTGAGCAGTTACAATGTTCCCTAGTCAAGTTTTCCTTTTGTAGAGAATAAAGTTTGTAGTTTTTTCTCCAAGTGTAACTTGTAAATCTATGATTTGCTGGGGGGTCAAAATGTTTAATTTCTAATCTCATTTAGAGAAGATGTCATGTTTGTAATTTTTTAAATAAAATTTTTAATAATTCTAATAAATGTCTTCTCAATTGCTATTGTAGAAATGCCATCAGAAGCCTGCAAAAAAATATCTGCAAAAGCCATTCAAGGTTTTTTAATTATGAGAAGGGCAGTGATAAGGGGAATAGTGCTGCTTCTGGTAATGGGCTCCTTTTGTAGCATGTACAAGTGGAATAACAGTGTGAGGAATTTCTGATCTTTCCTGCAATTAGCTCATAATTTATTATTTAACTAATATCCAAGAGGAAAGCAAAACCAGGTGCCTGTGGGCTGTACATTAAAGGTTTAAACAAAATCCCATGAGCAGCTTGGAAAGGCAGGAATTTTCTGCTCCAAGTTGTCCCAAGGTTCAATGGCCTAAGGCTCTGCTATGCCAACACAAAACACTGCGGGAACTGTTCTAAGTCAGAACTAGGAAGAAGCAAGTGAAAAGTGGATTTGGCTTTCCTTGATCCTCTTGTAGCTGTCTAGGTTTGATGTATGCAGTATCTTTGTAAATAAACAAGATGGCAACAAATAGATACCTGTCTCCTCACACCAAACCAACGCAGCAAAGACTTGTGAGGTAACAGAATGGTATGGTGACTAGTACTGAGAATAGGCTGCTGGTAAACTCTACAGGTTGTATGTGAGCTCCCTGCAGATGGATTCGTGAATTCCCTGTCCCTAGATAGGATGACAACTGGCAACAGGAGCAGAGTTGTAAAATTAATTTGTTGCCATGACTGAGCAGACAGCTGATGGGCTGTAAAGTAACTTTCTTTACTTGTTCTGATTAAATAAACTATAATTTAAAGATGTGAAAATTCAAAACTGCAAGCCTTCTAATGAATATTCTCATTTTGTACAAGAATGAGCAATGCTTTGCAAAGAGTAAAACTGTCATTGAATTACAGCTATCCAGAGCTATCACATGAAGTTGTTCAAGTAGAGGATGGTTATGGTTTCTTAGCAGCCTGTGCTAAGGAGCCAGATACATCTCAGCATCTTCCTTGACTCCACACACATCTTTGAAGTACCACATTTGTGTCTTGCTCAGCGTATCCTTGGTGAGAGGAGGGCATTCAGAATTCAGGCTGTGTAGAATTCCTGATCTCCCCTTATAATAGGGTAGTCTGTGTGGTAACCACCTAGACCAGGCACAGCACAGCTCACGCACCCACGCTGCACTGATGGTAGGGACTAAACTCCATCCAAAATAGCTCTGTGTGAAGTTTTGCATTCTTACATGCTTTATGGCCACTGAACAAATTTGAGCTTTAGTATCAGGTAAAATCAATAACTTAAGGAGTTTGAAAACATGTATGAATTAGATGATTGTGATGTTGGAGCTTATCGTCCTAGAGCTGACCCTGAATATGCTGAATTGGCCATGAAGAGAAATTATAATACAAACAACATAGAAGTTTAACTTATAGAATTATAGAATCATAGAATAGTTTCGGCTGGAAGAGGCCTTCAAGATCATCAAGTCCAACTTTACTTCTAGCCCTATCAAAAACCACTAAACCATGTCTCTAAGCACAACATCTACTCGGCTCTTAAACATTTCCAGGGATGATGACTCCACCACTTCCCTGGGCAGGCCATTCCAATGCCTCACAACCCTTTCTGGAAAGAAATGCTTCCTAATATCCAGCTTGAACCTCCCCTGGTTCAACTTCAGGCCATTTCCTCTTGTTCTGTCACTTGTCACCAAGGAGAACAGACCAACTCCCACTTCGCTACAACTTCCCTGCAGGTAGTTGTAGAAGGCAATAATGTTTCCCCTCAGCCTTCTTTTCTCAAGGCTAAACAGCCCCAGATCCTTCAGGCTCTCCTCATGAGACACATGCTCCAAACCCTTTACCAGCTTTGTAGCCCACCTCTGTACCCTCTCCAGCACCTCAATGTCCTTCTTGTACAGAGGGGATCAAAACTGGACACAGTATTCAAGGTGTGGCCTTACTAAAGCCAAGTACAGAGGAATGTTCACCTCCCTGCTCCTGCTGACCACATTACTCGTGATACAGGCCAGGATGCCATTGGCCCTCTTGGCCCCCTGGACGCACTACTGGCTCATGTTCAGGCAGCTGTCATTCAACACCCCCAGGTCCTTCTCTGCCTGGCAGCTCTCCAGCCACTCCTCCCCAAGCCTGTAGTGCTGCTGGGGGGTGTTGTGGCCCAAGTGCAGGACCCGGCATTTGGCCTTACTGAAACTCATGGAATTGGCCTTGGCCCAGTGATCCAGCCTATCTAAATCCCTTTGTAGAGCTTCCCTACCCTCAAGCAGATCAACACTTCCACCTAGCTTGGTGTCATCTGAAAATTTACCAAGGGTGCCCTCTATCCCCTCATCCAAATCACTGATGAAGATGTTAAACAGGAGTGGCCTCAGTACTGAGCCCTGGGGGACACCACCCGTGACTGGCAGCCAACTGGATTTAAATCCATTGACCACAACTCTTTAGACTCATCCATCTAACCAGTTTCTCATCCAGGAAAGCGTATGCACATCCAAGCCAAGAGCAGTCAATTTCTCTAATAGAATGCTGTGGCAAATGGTGTCAAATGCCTTACTAAAGTCAAGATAGACAATGTCCACAGCCTTGCCTTCAGCCAAAATCTGCAGCAGCAGCCCTGAACCAGGAGCTCAGAGACTTCTTAACCCCATCCTCTCTCAATTGAGCATGGTGGTACTTCAGCAGATACAGCTCCAAAGAGGTGGTGGCAGCAGAACATGTCTAGACCAGCTGCAGGGGCTTCGACTTCCCCTTGGAAGGAATAACTGGCCAGGAAGGCCTTAAGCTGCCTACCTGATGTTGCTGTGGCCTGTCATTTACGGTGGAGTGAATTTGTCAGTAAAGCCACAGTGGGACCATGCAGAAGTGTTTGGAAGAAAAAGATTGCCAAATAGCCTGTGCTTCCCTAGCCAGGCTGCAAATGAAGCCTGGAACTGCACAGGGATAACTTGCCTTCATGTTACACAGCTCTAATCCTGAAGCCCTGAGATAAACAGTATGTTATTTAAATGAAGGGGTAATATATAATATGCATTGATTTTGAAAGGAGGTTATTTATTCAGGATTTCAGAATACTAGGCATGCTGGTTCAGCAGGGAGAGGCTTATGCTGTGCTTCCAAAATGCTTCCCAGACTTTACCTGGAAGATCAGTGCAAGAATAATTAGCTCCTGTGTCTGCTCATCTGGAAAGGCAAGGGGTCCATACGGACACTACAGGTGTAGAGGGCAACTGCTGTGTTAGAGAAAGCATGAGCAGACTGGCTGAGGAGAAAGACATGACTAATCTTTGTGCTGATAAATTCAAAGTTTCTTCCAATTATAAGAGTTTTGTAGGTTCATTTTATTTTTCCAGATAAAGCATATACTGGAAAGGTTTAAATATTTAAATGAAATTTCCTCTCCATACTTGGTCTCTGTGAAGAGCAATTAAATTTCCTGGCAGGAATACAAGTGATAAATATGAATTGTGCTTTGCATGATATTTATAGAAAAATAATTTTCAAGTTTGTATTCACAGAAGAAAAACCCTTTTAATAGTCACTCATATCCCATCTGAAAGAAGAAACCACACCTTGTGACCCACGTCACTTGATTTTTGTAAAGTGTTTACAGTGCATAGGCAGCAAGTGAACAGCAGATAAAAAATTACTACTGAGATTCTACTAATGACTATATTAAATATTATGATCTGTTCTCATAAACAGAAGGAAAACATTAATCAAGTACTTTTCTTATGAAATGTTTTAGAGCAACTCTATGTTTTTGATGAAAAGCACATTGTAATGCTTTTGAAGATATGTGCACATATGCATCAGTTAACAACATGTACCCCCTGTGGTACAATTCATACCATGCAACACGAGTGCTCTTCATGAAAATAATGCACAATTTCAGCCTGAAATTAACACGGCTATGTGTGACATGCAGCATACCAATAGCAAAAAATATTGCAGAAGATTTACTGCAAGGGGAAAAACGGACTGTAACATGAAGCAAAAATTTCTTCACTTAATCCAGGAATAAAGATAAAAGGAGAAGAGAAAAATAGAGTTAACAATCTTCCCCAGGGTTTTTGTGTGAAGAAAGTGCTGAACTGTGAATCAGAATTGAATAGACAGAAACATTAGCTCCTTTCAGAAGGATGTTTGCCTTATAGAGATCAGATACTGTAATAGCACAGAGCTGGCTCTTTGCCTATGCTTTGCAGCATGCAAATGAATATTTTCCTTTCTCAGCATCTCTGCAGTAAAAACACCATGAAATCACAGAAATATATGTAAGAACTCTTTAAAATGACCACTGATTCTGCTGTCGAACACTAGAAATGTCTGATGCTCAATTTGCAGAGCTGCAGGTAAGAGCCCTCCATTCCAAACTCACTGTCAGTAGAAGCACCATTAATCAATACCTCCGAAAACTGGGCTCAAAGGGGCACATTATCAAGGGTGACTCATGATGCAGGTAGGTGCCAGACAGCACTTCAAAAAAACACCCCAACAAACCTTCATGCTATTGACTTGAAAAGGAGCAAGGATATGTTTACACATGGATTGAAGAGAAGAGTGACCTCTGCTTGCTCTGAGTTCTAGTTTGTCGTGCTGAAGACCACCATGTCTCAATCCACACTAAGCTCTGCTCTGCCACATCCAGACCCTTACAAGACTGATCTAGCTTATTTTGGGCAAACTTTGATAACTGAGATTGTATTACAAACTGAAACTGAACAATCTGAGGATGTTATTCTGCAGCTCCACCAAGTAAGCATGTTTAAACACTCAGGACCACTGAATAGTTGTGTTTCAGTTGGGTCTCCTAATTTGAAAGACCAACAAATAGCTGGTCACTCTCAGTATGAAAGAAAAGATGCCTCTTCTTTTTAGCAATTTTGCTAAGACTGAAGTAGCCACTGCATTCTCTGCCACTGTCAAGTATTGGGTATTAAGATGGAAGGAAGGACATCACAGAGGAAGGTGCCAAGACGTGTTATTGCCAATTTAACCATGTATCTGATTCACTAATATAATTTTTCATGCTTGTATTGTAATTGCCTGCAGCTCTCTTGATTTCATCAACATCATAAACCAGTATTTTGCTTACATTTAAGTGACACATCTAGGACTTCTGAGAGGCACATAAACTTATTTTCCATAAGCTACTTCTAGCATGTTTCCTCTCTACTGTCCTGTCAACATCATCACAGTGTCATTCAGAGTGAAAGGGACATCCAAAGGTCTCTCATCCAACCTTCTGCTGAAACCGGGGCTGACACTGAACACTTTCCAGGTGGCCTTCTCCAAAAGGCTATCAATCCTTCACCTTTTTCAAGAGAAGTAGCAGCTGTCATAATGATTTTTTTGGCTTTCAGTTTGTAGGTCACTAATTCAAAATTACTAACTATCGTTGTGTTCCTGTCCAACAGAGCTCTGTGGCCTATGTCTGATGTCACCCTGTCCTTCCACAAAGACAGGCCAATGGTCTTAATGTGAGATGATAGCCATGATTACTTATAGTATTCAGCTAGGCTGGAACTGCTGACTGAAGCAAAAGACTCCATAATCTTAATATCCCAACCATTTAAAATTAATATAAGGCTTCCCATAGAAGCTATATATATACTATATAAATATAGCATAAATCAGATTAACAGCAAGCTGTTTTTTGTTCCCAACAATACCTTCTCAGTAAAGTATCTTTTACAGAGTTGATCACAGAACGATCTTAGCCATTTACCTTTTCAGAGACTTTACCAGAGTATACAAATATTACAGGGATAGTAATGGTTTCAATGCTTATTCAACATGAACAGGCAGGAAAAGAGAAAATAACAGACATGAGACATTTAGGGCAGTCACTGTGAATTTTCTGTAGGTCTGGGAAGACTGTCAATACCAAGGGCTTGTGGCAAAATGCTTTGAAAGTACAGGAACAAAATCAATTGCAGCCAGAATTTTTCCCTCTCAGTACACATGACAAAATTATTTACAAGTGGCTTATTTAAATCTAGCCAGAAGTCAGCTATTTCAGGGCCCTATTGAGCAGAAAAGATCCCCTGTGAGTTAAGGAAGGTCACAGATCCAGTTACATCACCCAGATGATCTCTCTGACAGAATGTTTGTAAGACTTGCCCTATCCTCCCTTTGTTTCAATGTGGATGTCTTGTAACAGTGGTTTTTACTGCCATTTTTTGCTGGCATTGTCTAAAACTTGCTCTATCCTGACACAATCTTCCACATAACGATGACGATGAGCAGTGTTTAAAAAGAGAAAGAGAAGAAAAGAGAAGAAAAGAGAAGAAAAGAGAAGAAAAGAAAAGGGAAGAAAAGAAAAGAAAAGAAAAGAAAAGAAAAGAAAAGAAAAGAAAAGAAACCAAAGCGTGTGGTGGGTGTCTGTGTACCAGCTAGATAAAGACAGCTAG